>VUQR01012260.1:0-11392 GCA_015108515.1 Hemichromis elongatus
AAGAAATTCTGTTATTTATGTGATTCTTGATTAGAGAATCAAAGGGTGGGATTGTAGTAGAATTTCTTTTATTTGTATATTAGTCACATTATTTTATTGTATAATGTCTTGGTGCCACTAGATGTTAGCATGTCTCACACTCATGCAATTAGACAGACAGTGGGGTCTGGTAAGGAAGCAGACAGAAAGGGTCTTTTGTCTTTATTCCACTGTAAACAGCTAGCAAGGGAGTGTGAACCTTAAGGTGTGAAACATGTGTGTACTGCCTTTTGTTCGTGGAGAAGGTATTTAACTGGGAGCCATCCTAGGCTCTGGGAGACTCTGCTGATCGTCTGCCCCGCGATCATGCACTCTCCACCAGGCCTGGGTTTTTATGTTCTTTGTTTGATTAAAGAATGTTAGCTACCGCTCACCGCTTGTCTGCAGGATTTATTTAATGGGAAAAAAACTTCCACAACAAGCCACTTGGAAGAGTGACGCAACATTTCTCCCACTGAAAATGCTACATCCAGATGAACAGAATGAACTTTTTGGGATGTGGAAGATACATCTGTCTTTTATATGCAGTCTGTGAATATAAATCTGAAGGCAATAATTTATTTAAAGACCCTATCCTACTGTGATTTAGCATATCACTTTCCTCTTTACTGGACATAACTGAGAGTATGTAACATAATGCCTCCATGTGTACATGTGAAGATGGATTTAGTGTTGAGAAAAACATACTCATTGTACTTTACTCACTACACATGTTCATGCGGTGATGCTACTGAATTGTAGTTTGCTGAGAAGTGAGACTGTCTCATGAAACCCCTCTAGAGACAGGAGGTAATTAGGCGAATGCACCACAGATGTTTGGGAATTACACACTGATGATGTATATTGTGTATATGTGTTGTGGTGCGAGAGAGAAAGAAGAATTAGATTTCTCTCATCTCTGTGGTTCACAGGAAGATTGCTAAGTGCCTGCAAATTTCCCTTCTTACTGTTATAGCCTCAGTATGAGCTTCTGTGGTGGTTATTGAGGTAATAAGTATGGGATGTCTTTTTACAAGTCGTTGGAGTAACAGCATTAGGGAATGGGGTGAATTTAGAGTGATACAGTTCTCTGAAATGTCACTTTTCTCCTCCTAGAGCATGTGCAATATTGACCAGAATGTAATTGAGCTAGACAGATTTCATATTGCCACCGATTTAAGCTTTGATATACTGCACAGGTGGGGTTTGAAACCACAGGAGATAAAGTTACTGTTTCCAATACTAAAAGTCAACATGCACTGCACTCTGTACAATCAAGTGTCTGTTTTTTTTAGACAAATGTGCTTTGCAGATTTAAAAATGTGGCTGATGAATGGGGGCCATGGAGATAATGGAAAAAACAGGAAACCACTGAGAGATATAAAAGAATGCAATGTTTTGTGGGTATTAATATGAATTATTGGCAGTAAGAAAAATACAAAACTACTCTGTCTGTAAAGATGTCTCTAAACAATTTTTTCCAAAATATTAATAAAGTAGTATAAGGTTGACTTTATTAAAAATGTCATCTGGGACAATTGTGGGTTTTGAAGGGAGAATTAATAACAGAGCTGAATCCACAAACCAACTATAATTGTTTCATGTGTAACTACTTGCCTCACCAAAAAGCACTTAAAAAGCCCTTTTTTGTTGTGCAACTCCTCCTGGGAGGAAAAGGTAAGGCAGAGTGAAAGCTTGAGAAGAGTAAGTGAGTACAAAAGATAAGATAAACCTTTATTAATCCCATTTGTATGAAATTTTTATGATTGGCAAAGGAAGGGCAAAAAGGCAAGACTGACTTTTTCATGTTCATTTCAAATTATTCTTCTTGATTTATGTGTGAGCTCATATAACAGACACATGTTAGTATTACATCCATCTTTGTGAGGACTCTCACTGGCATACTGCAGCTTTACAGCTTTACAGCTGGAGTGTTTGGGAGTAAATTTATTAAAAAATAAATATTTAAAATATATTTTTTACACAAGTATTCACACCCTTTTTATGATTGAAATTCATTTGAAATTATTAGGAAAATCACAAATGTTTCGGTATAAGGTCTTATATGGTAGTGCATCTTAAGACTGCCGTGTTTTTATATAGAATGTATTTGTAATGGCATTGATTCAGTACACATGTGCATTTGTTTGCACATGCATGAGAACAGTGAAGAGGTACATCCAGACTTTTCTTAAAAAGAAAATATTAAATATACATTAAATAAAAAGTTATTTTAATTTCACAAACTATAATTGTGTTGTTTGAACAATAATCAGCTGCCTCTCCAATAAGTTCCTCATCCAGCAGAAAAACTTCAACTCTTGTCTTGAACTACAGTTGCCAATGGTCCTTTTTCTGCTCTGCAGCCTTGTTGAGCTCAGCATAGTGGTGGCTATGCTGAGCTCAACAAGGACCACTGCCTCAAATATTTAGAACAGAAAAAAAGACTACTGTCACCAGCTACAGGTTAAGACAATGGCATTGGAGTATCTCTTACTGCAGGAGACTTAGGACAGCTCAGTGACATCAAGGACCACCACAATAGCAACCTGATCAGCATGCCTGTAGCAAAACCCCAGACAAGACAGACAGGAGCTAGCTGGTTAGTGACAACTAACCTTACAAAAAATGCACAAAAAAGTCGTTCTGCAGTAAACAGATTGTTTTTACGATGTAAGGAAACTCTGATTTGCATTTAAAAGATAGGCTTGTCTGAGCCTGCTTCTTCCACCATCTTCAAAGAGGAAGCCTGGTCCTCCATAATCCAGTCCATCACCGCCTCTGCACCCAGCTTGGCGGAGACATCAATGCTTGGTGTGCTGCAGCAGTGCTTCCACTTCGGTGAGCCAATGGCAGGGCTCAGCCTGCTCTAATTCATTTTATGTTTAATTCTACCTTCCTTTGCAGTCTGCATTTTGGTCCCAACACTAACATGACACATACACATGCCTGTTGACTTCAGAGGGTTGAAGCGAATTGGATTCTGTTAATTTCCTAGAAACTCTCTCTATAAGCTTAAACATAATAAGTGTGTTCCTGACCTTACCAATAACCCTAACCCTAAACCAAGGGTGCACCCAATAATTTGGCACATTTATGTGTGCAAGCATGAGCAGTAAAAACATAAATAACTAGTAGTAAGACAATAATAAGTTTCTAAGGCAACTAAAGGCAGTTAGTTAAAGGGAATACATTTTTTGACTTTGTTTATATTTTACAGTTTATGTCTTATCAGTTCAATCAGAGTACTGATATGCTAATTCTGCTCAGTTGCTATATCTAAAAAGGGGAGAACTAGAACATTGCAGGCTGAAGGCCAGATGCATATCAGAAGAAAGATATTCCATCTGAATGATATGATTCCTTCAGACTGAAGGGAAATGGTTTCTGCAACACAGCTCTGAAATATAATGTGACATTTCACTGAAGCCTAAAGGGAGCTCCGCTTTTATCTTTGTTCCATCAACAGTGAGGTCAAATGGGAGCACAAGGAGGGATTCAGTGGTTCACTGGAGTCTGCTGTTTAAATCCAGACATTAATGTAGCTGATTTAGCCTTAACTGCTTGCTGTGAGAGCTCTAAAACCTTAGGAATCGTAAAACTTTTTAAATGACAAATGGCCATATACAGTTTTTGTGACAACAGTCATAACAGGATCACGTCCACTCTGACATTTAAGTGTGTTTGTGTATGAGTTATGGAATTTAAGGTGTCAGAAATAAACTAAATTTGTGTATTTACTGTTTTATTTATGGGTTATTAAGCTTTGGGCTGCAGTAAGTGGAAAGTGTACTTGTCAATTAAAGTTTGAGTTTTGAAATTTGATTTTATTCTACAGCATTTTTTGGTGGCCGACACCTAAATGTGAGCACTGCTTTGGGAATTGGGCGTAAAGTGACCTCTTTAAAAGCTTTCCTCCCGTGACTGCAAAAAGTAATCAGCTCATATATGAAGAGGGCCAGTCTTATAAGCTGACAGCTCATCTCAGAAGGAATTATGTGATTTGATACACATTACGCCTGGAAACAGACCAACTATAAATTGCATCCAAGTGTAAATCAGCACCACGTGAGCACAAATCGGGTCAAGATCCGGGATGCTGCGGGGTTTAGAAGCGTTTCCTCACATTTCACCAGTGAATAAAAAAGAAGCAAAATCACGTCAAAATAAAAATGAAGACAAAAAGCGCAGCGTTTAAATGGTACAAGTAAGTGCGTAAAAGTGCTCCTGGCTATGAAGCCTGTTGTTGTGTCATGATGACCATATGGTCGTACCTTGTGCACCAACTCCTCGTCATATGTTGGAGGTGGTGGAGTCACTGCCTGGCCCTCAGTTGTCTCTCTGGATCCGTAAGTACTGTCTGGTTGGATCTCCGGGTAAGCCGTGGTGTAGTATGCCGAGATCGGCTCCATTGACTCCATCCGCTCCATCCTGAGAGTCCTTCACTTCGCAGGCTCCTTTACGACAGAGCCGAGGATTCCGGGGGGAATAAATAAAAAGCTGGTAAACCTCGCACTCTTGCTTCAGCCGACCCGTCCTCTCGTCGTCTTACAGCCCTCAGCTCGCTTTCTTCTCTCCTCGTCTCTTCTCCGAACACTCCACGCTGTTTAATAGGCTCCTCCTTTAGAGTGAATCACAGTCTGTGGGCTTCTGCCTACATCACTTCACATGATGGTATGTCGTGATCATTCACTCACTTCACGCTGCAGAAGTGGTCGGAGGATGGACCTGAGAGGGATTAAATGACTGTCACTGTTTTTTGTTGTTTTTTCTTTCAACAGTTCAGTTATTCGTTCTATAAAGTTTGACATGATTTATTTTACCTAATGCTTTTGATTTCTGTGTATATTTCCAAAACAATGATATTATACAGCATTTAAAAAACGGACACTCGTGTATTTTCAGTTTAATTATTTGTTTTAGTAGAAGTAACAATGAGATGGGATAAGATAAGAAAATGTTTATTTAGCCCATATTTGGGAAATTCTGTAGTAGTTGAAAATTATTATTATTGTTATTATTTATTCATTTCCTTTCATTCATTGTAAAAGGAGAGGAGAAAAGGCCATAATTCACTGTGATGGACCCTGAGTTCGTTCATGAAACAATCAACATAATAAATGGCTCAGCGCAGAACATGTGAATGTTAGTTTTAACTGCTGAAAAGAAACCTACCTGTTGAGTTGCTGCCCTCCCTGAAGAACAAAAATCTATATACGTCTATTTAAGGTTAAGAATATTTAGTGAATAAGGTTTGTTTTTGTATTGTAGGATTTAGACTTATTCTAAATTAAATATTATTTCAGTTCAGTGACTGTTACTGCATTTATTGAAATCCTAGGAAGGAGGAAATAAGTTACATTGGATCACAAGTGGTGAGGACAATTATTGTGAAACTGCAAATTCCAAATTTTGGCAACATCACACTAAGATCTAGGAATAATGCACTATAATTTATTTACAAAGATGGAGCCAGTTCACTTCAGAAATAACAAGCATTCTGCCCAGCACATATTAGCGGCTCAAAATTCAGCAGACCTGATGAGGGAATGTAGGGCAGAGAGTGGAAGGCCCACTAGCCAAATAATCCAGTGTAAGCTCAGGTTTCAAAATATGTTTCCCTCTGAAAACAGCATGAGAGGAGAATAAGGAAGAATCAATATGCTTTTGATTTTAGGACTAATTTTCCTGATATAATTGATGGGCACACTGCAAAAGGTTCTGAGGATTAAAACATGGATGGAGTGTGGGATATATCCAGAGGAGGGCTAAATTATTTCAATAAGGAGAGACCATTAGAAAAAATGAACATTATTGATGTGGAGACTTTAGATAGGCCATTGGAGTCAAACAACCAAATTCCTCTATCTCGGTGAAATGGAACCCCATCTGTGATAGGGATTAGAGCAGGACCATGCCAGAGTCTAGATGCTGGTGGTGGAGATGAAGTCGGTGGCTTAAATGGAGCCTGAGTGATTAGATGTGGTGATGGAGAGGAGGTGGGTTGCACGAAGGCTAAGGAGAATGAAAGTGATGTTAAGCTTTAGATTTAGCTGGCAGACAGATGTGAGACCACTGAACCTCGTTACTGAACTCATGCTTAAGCTTCATTACAAACTGTTTCACTGTGTGAACCTGGAGAGTGCGTAGAACAGGTGACCTGTATGATATGCAGAAGAACAAAACATTATTTACTGTCAGATGACAAGATGTCTCTGTTGTTGTCATTTATGTGTGATGTCAGCCTTTTTTTAATGGCACATTTCAGTTATATACAATAGATTCAACAGAGAGCAATTGCTTGTTGTTTGCACACAGCTGAGAAAAAGACAGCTCACTTTAATTCATTTCTGTTCTGTGCTCTCTAACTCATGAGCTGCAGCCACCCCACAACAATGTGAAAAACAAACTTTTAGGTGGCAGAAACGTACGGCAGAACAAGTTTCAGGGAGGAGCAGCCATCACAGGTTGGGGGTAAGTGGGAGGAAGACAGGACAAAAGAAACTAGCTCAGAGAGAGCCAGAAATTAATAAGTGATGTTTAAATGTAAGGTGGTGTATAAACACACAGTGACGGGAAAAAAAAGTGATTGAAAAAGAAATACTCTGAAATACTGCTTCATGGGAAGCTCCCAGTAGTCGAGATCCACTACTAACCCTAGTAACTAAGGAAAGGGTCAGGGTCAGCTGGTCCAGCCCTATCTATATGCTTTATTCATTTTCCATTAATATTAAACTGTCTGTATGCAGAAGAGAGAAGCGGCTGTGCTGAAATCCCAATATTCATGTGTGTGTCAGGGATGCCACAATTTATCAGTAAAAAAAATGGAAATTGAATATTTTTGCCTTGACTTTCACCTCCTCCTCCATTATTTCCCAAGGGCTTGCCACAGCAGATGAATGTGTATATTTGATTTTGCACCCTTGACACAACCCTTGCATTTATCTGGATGTGGGATTAGCACTAAAGCACACAATCTTGAGACACCCTGAGGCTGCTTTGGCATCACTGTGTAAAATATTACAAAGTTTAATGTAACAATACATTAATACATTATTGTAATTCTTTTATATTGCACGTTTACATAGCAGTGGGTTTCTTTTTTAAAATGATTTCCATTCATATAGCTTATAATTTAAATCAAGCACTGTGAGATTTTTATATTTTTTATTTATAGTTTAATTTTACTACATTTATGTACTTCATGTATACACTTATGAAAACAAGATCTTTAAATAATGACTGGATCAACTTACATTTACAAGCAGACGTCTGTGGAATCAATATTTATGAATAGCACATTGTAAATAACTTGGTTGTACCAAACTGCTGTGTTCACTACATGAATTATATGTGCAGCATGAAATCGCTGTTTTCCTGCTGAAACGTTAACACTGTGTTGTTCCATCTCTGAACTAAATCTCTTTGTAGTGTTTTGTTTGGTGATCCTAATGGTCGTCGTGGTCATCTATAGAAAAGATCATCTCTGCTGCAGGATTATAAAAGACAGGAGTACACAGTAAGAACTACCATCTACCACAATAAGTGATATTACTTTGTTATTTAGCTTCTCTTATGAATAGAGACAAAGGTTATTAAATTTGGCCTTAGATTAGGGCTTAGAGGTTCACACTGTCTATATTGTTTGCATATAGACAAATAAAAATGTATCTGGTGAAGAGTAAGTAGATAATGAGTAAAACAATCTATCCACTGGGACCAAATTAGACATTTTTGTAATAATGTTTTTAATCTGCCTTCCAAGGAAAAGAAAAACAGCAGGCATTCTATGATCGGCATTGCCAACAATGGGCAAAATGCTGCCAGGAACCTAAGAACTATTAAACCAAGGTAAAGATAACCTGTGTGTGTCAAATTGAGCTTCCTAGAAGGCTGTTCATCATCAGGATACCAAATTCCCACAGATGTCTTTCCATAAGGAGGGCAGGCAGAGACAGATCTAGAGCATGATTGGCTAGTTCTTTGTCCCTACATGCTGCCATGATGAGATGAGCAGCCCTACTTAGACCCCACTTCCAGTCTTTATGCTAACAGCAAATCTGACCTGCTGTTGAACACCACAAAGGATTCTGTGCCTGCCAGTCAAGTTATTCAACATCAAACCCACTTACCTGCTTGTATATGGACCTTGCTTTGTGCACTAGTTTGCATGTTGGAATACAGGTGCTATCCCCAAACCTTTCCCACAAAGTTGGGAGCATGAAATTGTCCAAAATGTCTTGGTATGCTGAAGCATTAAGATTTCCCTTTACTAGAACTAAGGGACTGAGCCCAACTCCTGTAAACAACCTCACACCGTAATCCCCCTTCCACCAAACTTTACACAGGTACTGTTCTTCTGGCAAGGCCAAACCCAGACTCATGCATCAGATAGCAAGACAGAGAAGTGTGATTCGCCACTCCAGAGTCCAGTGGTGACATTACATCAGGGCATCTGACAGATGACGTCACTGGATGTTCACCTGTCAAACCACACTTGGGTTGACATCTGAGGACATACAGTGCCAGAGGCAATCATATGTGGCCATCCATCTAATTTACTGTACAGACCTCAAGGATTATGCTCTTTGAGGAGTCTGTTCATCAAGCCACAACATGAGGGCACTTTCCATTTTTGCAGCTGGTAGATTGACAACAGAGCCATCAGAGGAAAGAAAGGAGTTGTGGGAAGGGAGTACTTATGCTTTGAGACTGTTGATTGTGATTGAGCTCTCTGATTCTGGAGTATTCTTATGATAATGACCATGACTCAAGCAGTAGATTCCTTAATGATGTGAATGACTTTGTTATTGTCAGTATTGTCTATTCCTTTAACGTCAGTTTCCAAATAGTAACTGTTAGTTCCATTTAAAAGTATGAGAACAGTGCATTAGTCTTTAAGTAGTGCAAACATTTACATAGAAATAAAAAACCAAAGAGCATCTCAAAGATGCACTTTGAAACATGCATGTTTTTGCATACATTGAGAATGGTCCACACTGACCTGAACACTGGCTATTCAGCAAAGCTGAGACTTTTTATTAGGACGACATCTACATTTTAAATTCAAATACACACACATATACAATTCTATGCTTTAAAAAAGTAAACTTCTCTGGTACATTGTCAGAGTAAGCAGTGGATACGAAAAGGTTGATTCTGTTCATCTGAATTGAGTGTTTTCAGTGGGAAAAACATTTCATTCATTTGTACAATGACTGAAACTACCACCACTGAATGAACAATGGCCTATGAGGTCAGTTCCTTGATCATTAATATGCAAATTGATCACCACTGATCAACAACCACTGATCAAAGACGATTGATCAATGGCCATGACTACCATTACAGAGCGCTGGGGAATGACTGCAAATGGCTGTAAGCCATTTGCAGTCATTCCCCAACGCTCTGTGATTGGTGCCATTTAAAAGTTTGGGGAAACCTGCAATCAGCTGAGACTGAAGAAGTCACTTGGATGAGTGACAAAACGTTTTTCCCCACTGAAAACGCTACATCCAGATGAACAGGATCAACCTTTGAGATTTTTTAAAATAAAAAATTAAGATGAAAATTCTTTGCATTGTAAATGCAAATGTATATAAACAAAAAAGATCTTGTATGCAGTTTAGATACCAAGCCTGATGAACATTACTGTGGAGGGGACACAAGATTGCATGAGTGTGTGGACAAATCTTCAGTTCGAGTCAGATAAGCTCCTTCATGTGATTGCTTACATAATAATAAGCTCGATTATTATTAATATTGAAATCTGGTTCTTATTTTAATGTTGGAGCTGATAAGGACCAGGAAAAGAGGAAGACCACATAGAAGTTTCATGGATGTAAAAAAGGAAAATATGCAGAAGACTGGTGTAAGAATAGGGTGAGATCTGAGTCATCTGCTGTGACTCAGATTATCTGGTTTGGTTTGGAGATGGTGAAATTAACAAAAAGACACAAATAACAGGAGCCAGAACTGGAGGTGGCAGAGTTAAAAAACGCTAACATTTCTTATTGGGAGTAACTACTGGCCAACAGATGTTGAATTTGAAGGAACAGGAAGACCTCAGTAAAAGTTAGATGTATTAAGAAGGACTTGCATGGTTGGTGTGACAGACAAATGGAGGCAGATGATATTCTGTGGTGACCCCTAAGGGAGTCGCTAAAAGAAAAAGAGAATGAAGTGGTAGTGCTAAGTTGCATTGTCCATATTTATAACAGTCTGTGTGATATATATAGATGTTTATTTTGTACATTAATATGTATTGTTATTTATACAGTTTGACACTGGATATAAAAATGCCTGGTGATGTCCAAGTGCCATTGAAGGAATAAATTAATCAGTTACTGAAGGTCTGTGGAGGAAATGATACTGGTGGTAGAAGTGAATTTTGGCTTAATTTTCTTAATTGCTTATCCAATTATGGGGAGGGCTATTGCAGCTGACACTGGGTATGAGAGAGAGTATACAATAGGGCCAATTTAGAATCACTAATTAAGTCAGAGTATCCCCAAAGGGGCAGCATGCAAACTCCACACAGCAAGGACCCAGTTAAGGTTTTAGTCTAGAAGGTTCCTGCTGTGAGATAAGGGGGCTAATGACTGCAGCATTGTGTTCACTTATTAGGTTAAATCAGTAAATAAAAACGTACGGTTACTGTGTAACCTTGGTTCTCTTAGTGAGAGACTATCTCTCCACACCGTTACATATTCCATATGTACGGGGTATGACCCCCTTGGTCGTGGTGTGTGGAAACTTCTTTAAGACACACCGGCTCGCCCGGCCACGCCCATCAGCTGACGTATAAAGCAGCTGTGCAAACGTGACACCAGTGATAGTTGATCGGAACGCGTCTCCGAGCGGCCCGACGGTGGAGAGATAGTCTCGATATGCTAGAGAACGTACGGTTACTGTGTAACCTTGGTTCTCTTAGTGAGAGACTATCTCTCCACACCGTTACATATTCCATATGTACGGGGTAACTCTGTAAGACACCCCGCGAGGAGACATGGAAGCGAACCTCTAGAGAGTGAAGGTGCCCAGGGTCAAAGACAACGCACCAGGATAGACACCACCCCAGTCAGGGCCTCGCCAGACGCAGAGGCCGGGGTGCTGGAGGCAGCAGTCCGCAGATGCCAGACTGGCCTGAACTGGTCATGTAGGACGCAGAACCGTAGGCGATTGGCCACTCAAGGCCAGCCTGTGAACCACGAGGCAGACCATTAGGAGTGCAGGACACCGAGCCACCAGCAGACCCTGCTGGGCTCGTAGCCTACAACTCGCAGGCAATGTGCCAGACAGAGAGTCGGCGCAGAGCTGGGCTCGTAGCCTACAACTCGCAGGCAATGCGACCGACAGAGTCGGCGCTACAGGC
>VUQR01012261.1:0-27830 GCA_015108515.1 Hemichromis elongatus
TTTGTACATCCTTTACGGCAGAGTCACCCACAATCAGAGTTTCAGGCCTAGCCTTTAGCTTTCCCTGTGGCCTTTTACTTTTCGGCAGATTTTCAGTCCTTACTTCGCAACTTTTAGATGGATGATTGTCTGATAGAGATCCAGGGTCCTTCGATAGTGGAGCAAATCTGTTCTGCAGTTTCAAGTTTAGTTTAGTTAGTTGTTTTGGAGGTTTGTTGTTAACCAGTTGGTTTCAGAGATTTCAGCTCGTTGTGCCCGGCCTGTGATACGTCCTCCCCCTTCCAGGAGACCTGATTTATGTCTTGGTTTTGCACCAAGACAGTCCCAGGGGTGATTATCGCTTGGGGATTTATTGTACTGCACAGAGTCTTCTTTTTTGGTCATGTTATCTGTGCTCCTTAGCCATGTACTAGCTTGCTCATCTCCGTTGCTTTGAATCAATGGCAAGGTTGTTTCGTCACATATAAATCACATATCATCACACACATCACATATAAAATCACAACTTCATCCTAAATCTGTACTACAAAAGTATTCTATAGTGCAAAAGGGCTTCAACTTGTTTATGATTAAATGATTTAAGTCATGTTCTTTTTGTAAATACTTTAAAACTCCAAGTAACAGGGGTTCGATATTGAAGTTTATGTAGAGATTGTGTGTTTCATTAGTGGAGCTTTTCTCCACAGCACAGCAGAGTTACTGCCCTAGGTGGTCAGTGGTGAGTTAGTATCTCATGCAATGGTCTGAGCCCAGCAGTAGGTCTCTGTGGCAGATAATTCCCTGTGGGTTGCTACTGAAGCCTCCCTCATCTCTCAGACCCAGTTGCAGATTAATGGCCTTGTGGCTGAATTCAGACGCTCTGTCTTCTCTGATAATCAGAGGCAGAGCTGAGTACTGTTACGTGAGTTTGTTTAAAAATAAAGGGAAAAAGTAAAGGAAAGACAAAGTAGAGATAAATGTTGTTTGCAGTTGCAAACGAAGCATAAAAGCATTCGTGGAATAAGTTGTGAAATGTGTGGTGGCATTCTCCTTAAGACTGTAGCGTTGGGCTGCTGTGGTTCATTAAAAAAATAAATTGTTGCCGTCTGTGCCTATGTAACTCATTTTATCCTGTTTATTTGCCTGCATGTCTACACGGGAACATGTGATCCTCATTCTAACAGTGCCGTCAGTCTCCAGAAGGACGAGAGACAGAGGAAGAGGCTGAGAAATGCATTCCAACACTGTGCTTCTATTTTCAGCATTGCAACAGTCAGACCAACACTGTTGGCTTAGGCTAGCATCAGAGTAAAGAAAAAGCTCCCACTGAAGCTTCTATGTATGCACAGTATGAGTAAAGATTTCCTGTTATTTAAAATTCAGTCAGGGTGATTTGTTGCAGTGTTTTATTTCACTGAAACCAACTCCAGTCTTGTGAGAAGTGCAAGATAAGACAAATGGGAAACCCTGCATCCCTGTACTAATCCCTTGGCGCAGTGCACTTGAGTAGGAGCTACCGGACCAGAGGAAGTTGGGTTTTTTTCTCTTTTTTTTTTTTCTTTTCAGAGCAGACAACTGATATTAGATTCATACGTGAAGTTGAATGAAATTCCAAATTAGATGGAATGTGATAAAATTGAATGACCACATGAGGCCAACATTGCCAATAGATGATCAACTAGGATCCCTGCCGTCGTAGGCACATCGCGTCATCATCACGCAGTAGCGCTGCAGCGGCACCCATAACTTGACTATATCAAAGTGAATATAAATTGCATAGTGGACCAGGCATGTTTTGTTTGACTGTAGAAAGCATTGGTCATCACCATAAAAGGGTTGGCAAAATAAGCATATGCTTCAGCCAATACCTTTTGATTAGCCTTGTCTCGTGCTTTCTTGCTTTGTGGTAGATCTTTATTCTGTATTCACTGAGATATAGTTTCAACTTTTCATGTGTTTGTGTTCAATGAGACACAAAACGGAGCCAGGGCTGCGGGATCGTTAGTCGACACAGTACAGCAGGAGATGACAGAGACAAACCAATAGACGCCTCCTGATGGTTTACACTCTGGCCTATGATTCAGTTGACGTATTGAGACCCGGCTATTTGAAATCCTGCCTGGTTTTAGTTTTAAAGGGATATCTGGGATCTCTTGTAATGCTGATTAATACTTCTTTAGCTTCCTGGATGATTCTTCGGATCAGTTGGTGGCATTTTCCATATATTAATCAAAACTAACGATTCATATTAAGTTTCCTTCTGCTAACTGTACAAACAAGTGAGAAGATGCTACATTTGCTTTTTCATTTAGCTTTTAGCTTTAGCTTTTGCACTTTTTAGTGCAACTAGCAACTGAAGCTACAGGTATACTTTAACACATATACATATTTAATAACATGTGAGTTCACTATCTGTTATGCAGATAAATATATAAACATCACAGCAGGTCCCATACTGTGAGTCTATCCAACACTTGATGGAATTACCATATCAAGGACGGATTTCAATCTGTCCATAAATATTTTCAGTATTGCATCAGTCTGGCTTCTGTCTCCTAAACCCATTATTTTTATCCATCTTCTTAATTTAGATTTCAAGTGGTCTTTTCCTTCAGCCTGAAATCAAAAAACACAGCAGGGAGCTGAGACCTGTAGACAGCAAGAGACTGATGAGGGAGAGGAGCTGAGCTGACATCCTTTGAGTTTCTCCCCATGGTGACTAATTAACCTTTCAGGTCCCCATCATCACTGCAGCACTAAAACCTGTGTGTGAGTCTGTGCATGTGTGTAGGATCATACTGACACCATACGTATGCCTCCGCAGGGGCTTCTGACATTTCCTCTGGACTTCTTCCTCTGCCTTTTCCTTCCACTGTCCTTTCTTAAATTCCTCCAGCAACTGCGTCTGCCATCTCTTAAGTCTAAAGCAGTCTTTGGAATACTCATTATGTGCGTAATCATAAGAAAGATGTATTTACTTATGCCTCACTGTTGGTCAAAAGTATTTCTAAGTTAATAGCCATTAGCTCTAGCTAGTTGATAAATCACAGTGGAATTTATTTTCATGTCATTAGAACTAGTTTTACATTTTTTTTTAAATCTGATTTATGATGAAATGTTTTCATAGAAATTAAGCACTTTCTAAACTGTATTTACTATAATAGCTTTTGACTATAAAAGTTGAAGTGATTAGTGAAAAACCCAACATGTTAGTGAAAGGCAAGCTTCTTTCTCTCTTTTTTTACTGAACGCTCTACTTTATCACTTGGTCGCTAGCTTACCCTTCATTTCAGTGAGACTTGAAAAGATGTGTTGCCTGGAAACCTCACCCTTTCCACACTGTGTACTCCCACAAATTGGCTTTTTCGCTCAACTGTTTTAATAATGAGAGTTAAGGTTCAGGTTTGAGCTCTGAACAATTCAGTGGAAAACCCTAACAGACGGATTGTGGGGAAATAATTTTGTTTCATCTAAAGAAAAGCAGCAGCTGAGAGAGGAGTTAATTGTCAGTTTCCTGTTTCCTTGAGTTGCTACAGTATCTGCCTTTGTCGACACCTTCTGTGTCTTCCTGTTTGTTGGTCTGAGCTTATTCTATGTCTCTTTTATTTTGAAGGTTATTTCCTTGGGTGGCTTGCTGCAAAGCTGCTTCCTCTCTGCTTGGCTTTGTTTCAGTTCACCTGTTGGTCCGTGTCCTTTGTTTCGACAATTGGTCCACTTAACTTTAAAAGCTCTGACAAATATTTGGTGGAATAAATGCATTTTTTTTCCATCCTCCAAAATGATTCATGTTAAAAACAGGGAATGAAATATTTATTTACTGTGCGCCAGGCTTTGTCGCCAAGCTTTTTTGATGTTTGCAGACACAGCTGGTTGTGTTACATTTCCCTAGAAGCTGAAACAAAACATTTAAAGCAAAGATATGATCAATGGACGACAATGTATCTGCTAACTGTCTTTCCTCCCTCCCTGCCTTTCAATTCATCAAATCATCCCTCCAGACATCTTCATTTCTCTGCTGTAGTCTGTCTCTTCATACCGTCTGTGTTTCCTCCAGCCACAGTAAAGATTTTTATCTTATGTCCCTTGCAGGAATAATGGAAGGGAGGGGGCAATGGACACGGGGAGAAGGGGGGATTTTTTTCATGTGAAGGAATGCACTCGAGAGACGGATATACCCTGTGGAGTGTCTTAGATCTGGTGGCAAAAAGAACTGCTGGTGCAGCGGAGGTGTTTCATTGGAAGATCAGTGCTTCTCCTTCCGAGTGTAAAACTCGGGGAGAATAAAAATCACCTTTATCCGTCAAATACATTGAGTTTTATCATAACAGAGCTTGCACTGGGGGATCTTGGGATTATCTTTTGGCCAGTATGGTGAGGTCAAGAGTGTGCATGTAGTCTTATATTTGCACAATATTAGCTAGTGTGTACATATTGAGCCTGAAGTGAAGCAATCCCCTGCAGAGCTACAGTGTGTGGTGTAGATGTGGCAGATTTTTACAAGCATTAACCTTTGTTTCTTAGACCATTGGGGAAGCAATATTTTACTTAAGATGTATTCCCTTTTCAGTGAGTAATCAAAAGTTTAATAGACTGTAAAGTCACCTTTTCCACCTGCTTAAAAATGCTTAATAAAAGCCAAAATATTGCCACTATTGGTTTTGCCTCCACTCCACCTCTCACTCCTCCTCTCTTTTTTCTAACTAAAATTCATCTCCAATATTTGTTTAACTTTAGAAATCCCCCCTGTGAGCTCTAACCCTAACAGAGGCACTTTGGGCTAATATGCGTTCCAGATAGAATCTATTTCAAACTCTTCTCAGAACACTTTTCATTGGTGATAATGGATTTTTTTTTTCTTGCAGACATTTTATCTTTTATCATTATCCTCGTAACTGTTTTTAATCAGTTCTTGTTTGTGGCGTTGTTCCCGTCTGATGACTGTTTTGTTATTACTGTTTCTTGTTCTCAGGTCTCTCTTATAAAATACATTTTAATCTCACGATGGCCAAAGATTTGGTGACAGAAGTCATTGGATTTAACAACGAACAAACAAACATTTTGGGAATAACGCACGAAGTAATGCACGTTCCATTAATCCGTTGATGTTTTTTTTTTAAATATTGTTTGTTTATTGGAGCTTCATTAAAATCTTTGGACACTCGTGAGACCATATAACTGCTCATGCAGGTCGTGCTCAGAAATAATTCCTTCGCAGCAACTTTGCCATGAAGGCCAGGGTAGATGTTGTTGGAGGTATCTGCTGAAACTGGAACTGGAACCACTGGTGTGGGCTGTAATCTGACGCGCCACTAATTGTCTTTCTCTGAGGCTGAACTTATCCTCTGCAGTAGAGGTAACTCTTCTTTCTGAGCGTGGTCCAGATGAAAGCTGTGTAGTTTCACTGGATTTGGTGGCTTTTTTCTTTCTTTTTCTTTTCTAACAGAACTTGAGCAAAGTTCTGAAACTGAATTGACTGAAAAACACATATTGTAAAGTTACAGTACATAATATTTTAGAATAGAATAGAATAGAATAGCCCTTTATTGTCATGTACATGTACAATGAAATAATGGGTGCTCCACACCAACTGTACAGGAGTAAAATATAAATAGTAAGGCAACAGAAATATATACAAATAATGAAGGAATATATATACAAAGTTATTTAATCGATATTTTTGAAGTTTTTTAATAGAAAAAAAGTATTATGTTCATAAATATAAATCAATTAGTGTGTTATTACCTCTTCCGACAAATGGATGTATTCCCATAAACACCAGTAGGCACTGGTTTTAATAGCTCATCTACTGAAATGAATTCAGGGCTATAACATGAAAACTTGCATTAACATGGTTATTTAATTCCAGTATTGTTTCAATATCTTATAGGAAGCAGATCTGACAAGTGACCCTCTCAGCTAAAGAACAGCAATAGCTTTTTATAAGCTAACATTATACCAACTAGTGTCGTAAAAATCCCACATTTCCTTTGATAAACAGTTTGACCCTAGTCTTACGTTGTATAAGAGTTTTTTTTGTCTGAGTCTAACAATGGCACATTGACTTGAATCAAACCACTTTTCCAAATAAATAGACGTTTCCTGAGTTGAACAGCAGACTCACAACCTCACTCAGTTGAATAGCTGCCTACGGCGATCACATAAGCAAAGTTCGGTTGAGTGAAATCTACAGACATGTAGAAGTGAAACCTTACAAACTGTATCTTTACAGTGTAAGAACGATGCAGTGGAGGTTGGAGCCCACTTCTCCTAGACCGAGAGACCAAGCACATCCCGGACAGGTGTCTGTGGACAGACAGCCGTTCATGCTCACATTCACACTCATGGCACCAGTTACACTTACAGTTTTGGGAACTTGGACTACACAGAGGGAACCGACACAAGCACAGGGAGAACGTGTGTACTGGTGGATTTGAACGTGGGACCTTCTTGTCCTACCAGTGCTGAGCAACTGTGCCTCCCATTTCAAAGCATTTCTAATTTATACTATTATGTAATATACTACTGTACATATGTTATAACAAAGAATTTTTGAAGTTAAAAAAATGCTATACAGGATTCAATTATGCTGATTGGCTTAATTTGATAACTTGCGTGAACACTCAGTAGGGCACTGACCTCAATCAGTTCATCACTTTGTCTTGACATTATGAATATTTTAAATGTATTAAGGTTTTATGAACAGCTTATGTAAAAGCGTATTTTTTAAACATAGCCAAGTTGGGGAAAAAAAGCCAGAACGATATTTTACTAATGGAAAATGTTTGTCTCCTTTCCTTTAATGATCCACATCTGAATGATTTTCTGTTAAATATTCAACACTTAACAAGCTGAAATCGCAAAACTGGAATTATATAGTATTAAACTCATGATATGTCAAGAGAAAGCAAAGACAAACAGACTATTCTCACGCTATTCTGACAGTTGCCTGTCCCAGCACACAACCACCGATGGGCACACAAAATGCATTTAGACACACACGCAAGCACACAGTGACACACCATCTCATGTGTGCACAGCAGGTGCTTTACAAGAGAGAGTGGGAAAGCTCTATTACTCTTCCTCCTCTCACAATTTCTCAGGGGGTCTTAAAAAGTAATGTGATTTCAAATGCAGGGTTCTGGCTTGTTGCATGGCCTGGCTGACTGTGATATATGATCAGAGAAACAAGCAAAAGGGCATGCAGAGCCATATCGAGTAGGAATTGAACAGAGTCAGGGCCCCGGCTTTTTCTCCTGTATGTTATTGGAATGTTCTAAACATGAGTAATAGGAAAAAAAGGAGATGAAAAAAATATAACGTTGAACAAAGACAAAGGAGAAGGAGGTCTTAGTTAGGAACACGGATGATTAGCTGAGTGTGTATTTGGGAGAGGCTACTTAAGTTGGAGTCACAGATTTACTGCAGCATGCAGATAGATGACAGCCGAGTCACACTTGTTTAATATAATGTTGTATAATCTTAAATGGACTATTGTAGACTCTGTTGTGCTGTAATCCCGTCTAAGCCGTTCCCTTTCACTCTAGAGTTTTTCTAGTATTGCTAAGTTGAGTGAGCCTTGCTGCTTGTTTGACCGCATGCTTTGCCGCGCTCCTACAGCTAATACAACTGCAACCCGAACTGTCCTGCAATAATAATAGACATAGATATTTGCAAGTCACTACTACTGTACTACTGTAGTTTACTACAGTACAAAAAATGTACAATTTTATATTTAGGGAGAGTGCAAGAATGCAAGTGTGGTGATGTGTAGCACAGTTTTGGCAATGCCAGTTTTCAGATCTGGGGACAGTTTGGTGGGCAGTGCTTTTTATTAATTTAAGTTTTATTCTATTATGATTTTGAATTTCAAATTTTAGAAAAATATTTTGTCCTTATCACTATACCCGTTTTCATTATTCCAATCTACATCTTCAGCCTATAGTTAATAATGGTGATATCTACAATATTTGTAAGTGAAGATAAATAGTAGATATGTATATTATGATTACTTGAAAGGAAAATGCTTAAAAATACACAAATACTGCCAAAAAAAATAGCTCATCTACCATCTAACTCATCTAACCTAAATGTACATTTAGATTAAAAGTCAGATTAACATTTAAATCTCTACTTCATTTGTCTACTGAGTACTTTTACAGGATACATGGACTCATATATGAAAGTATCAAAAAACTGTTAAATGTAATTTAATAATTTTTAATAATATAATTAACAGGGTGCATCGTGTGCTAAAAATATATTTCTGGTCTTAAAAAAGTTCATGTTTTTGTCCCTTCAGCCAGACATCTTCTCGTAATCAACACTGCATCCCTGAAGTCTAACATGCCTCCAAATGTCTTTATTTATTTACCCGCTATTCTGCCGTAGCACTAATAGTTTCCCACCTTCTTTACTTACATCATGTCTGTCGTTGTGTGCGGGGTGGTCATTGAACGTGTGTGTGGCCTGTATCGATCTGTGTGATTTGTTGTTAGTACCATTGATTTGGCACAGGCTATGTTGATGGTTTACGCACCACAACTCGTTTTGCGCGGTGCTGATGTGCTGCAGAGCTTGTCAGAGAATGACGTGCTAATTCACTGGTTCTTAAAGGAGGCAATGGATATTACCATTTAAGGTAGTGAAGCGTAGCTACAGGGAGCACTGAGAAAACCAATTAGAAAATCCAGTTAAACCTGTAATCACAGGGAATGACAGTGCTTCATCTCGTCCTATTGTTGAGAGCAGATGATAAAAAAAGGAGCTAGGTTATGTCCAGTGGATTTATCACACGGCTGTTTTTCATCAGAGAGTTCTCAATTTAGCATCACGTCTCATATCTAAAACCTAATTAACACTTTCACATGGTGTAGAAACAAACACACCTAATTAACCACAAGACAACTACACAAGATGTACAAAAAACAAATGTGAAGTGTTTTGATGACATGCTGTGCTTTGATAATTTTTATACCTTGTCATCAGAGTGCATAATAATTATGTAATAACACATGGGACATTCACTCACAGTAGCCGTATTGTAGAAATAAGAGATAAGCAAATCTTACATTTCCCCATTCCTCCATGTATGTGTACCCGATATAGTAAGGTGGGTTCTAATTAGCACTGACTGTTCGTGCTCTACATGTGAGAAACCTTTCTCTTCTTTCTTCTCTCCAAGGCACAATCTTTCTGTTCTGTGCTACACTAAACACAAAGCTTTGAAGTCTACTTTCAGAGCAAGGCCTAAAAATCCAAAAAACAACTCGTGTGCCCCGATTGAAACTATAACATAAGCAGTTTTGTTTCTTATCAAGTTTCATCAAAAAAACGCTTAAAGGGAAAATCATAAGAATTACATTTAATATTCACTTTCATTGCTATGTCATCATTTCACTTTTCCATTAAGCCTCCAGAAGCACGTACGTCTCAGTGGGATGAGAGTTCTTTGTTTTTCCAAGCGTATCCGGCAAAATGGAAAGATACAGTTATTTGAGTTCAATTACTCTGATTTGAGAACAGCAACAAGCTCTGCAAAGCTGGATTTTGTTTTACTTTGCTTAGAGGAAACCCTCGTGTGGAAAGTCTGATGATGTGCAAGGCTTGTCGGCCTGTTTGATATGTCTGTCCAGCTAATCTGTTACACCGTCCCTCTCTGCTCACCACGCACTCAGTGTCTAGCTAACAGCCATATTGCTGGAATAATGAAATTAATGTTTTATAGGCCATTACTGGGCCATGACAAGATGGATGAGAAAGAAGAAAAGAGATGAGAGGAACAGGAAGTCAGGCCAGATGGAGAAGAAGGGGAAAAAACAAACCATGTTATTTTCAGGGCTCTGTGCTTTCTTGTTTTTCTTTAGCAGCTGACAGAAAGGCGGTATCGGGGATAAAAGTTCTGTGTGCTGGTTTTGACTAATTAATGTTTTTGTAAAAGTTGTCCATAAAAATTGCAAACATGTTAGCAAAAAATGAGACTTTGAGATGGATCAAACTTGGGCTGGGCCTACCCCAGGAGGAGGGCTACACCCTGGACAGATTGGAGTCCATCTGTGGGCAAATTCGAGGAAACAAACCACATTAAACAGCCACTTTATGCATTGCTCATTATAACCACGGTTGTATAGTAAATATTTGAAAATGCTTCTGTAGTTTTAAAAGAAACTACACAAGCACGACCTTTTATCTTTCCTACTTCCCCACAATAGACAATAATTTTCTTAGTAGGTTAGTACCTTTCACGCTTGCAACCAAATAATCTTCACATTCACTTCTTGTTTTTCACATTTAAGTCCACACGATGCAGCCATGAGTGAGTAAAACACGACAGAGGACTGTCCCTACTGGCCCTGATGCTGTTGTGTTTATATTAGTTATGCTTATTCTGTTAGACCTTCAAAATCAGAAATTGAATTTTATGATATGGTCCTGAAGTCATTCCAGTGTGTCTGGGAAAGAAAACATGCACGAAATAATTTTGCTTTATTTCTATCTCTTTGTTTTTTCGGTTTCATCCAATCTTCTGCAATTCTTTAAGATGGGATGTATTGTGACAGGCATTTGGGACACATCTTGAAGTGTGTATATCTCACCAGGCACGCATAAACAAGACAGTTTAAGTGTCTGACTTGTTGATTCGGTAGCTGACTGGCAGAAAAAAACATCTAGCAGACAGACCGGCGGACTGACGGACTGACTCCCTGGATGATTGGTAGAGACTCTTTCTAACTATCTGGTTGTTTGCTTGATTGAATGGCCAAGTGTCAGACTGGTTGGATGACTGACTGAATGAATGCCTGTGAGCTAAAAGATGGGCCGCTGCAGAAACAAAAATGGGTTTGATGTGTATACACCCACACAAGTATCATGATTAGATGTTGTCCATGCCCATTGCCCCTTAATGTGATGGTCTCTCAAAGTTTGCCCTACTGGCAAAGGAGCTGGTAGTGCAGATGAGGGATTTAAAGAGGCCATCAGTGTGGGTGGGACAGTAGTAATGAAATGCTGTAAACAAGTCCCTTTGTCTTTGCATATACAGACAGAAAACACACATGCACCCACAGACAGAACCAACCACTATTACTCTCAAACACAGTACACTAGAACAGTCTCACGAAATCCACTCACAGCCAATTTATGGATTTATGAATTTTTCCAATGGTCGTTTGGTGAGGATTGGATTTTACATTTTACTCTGCCAGTCTAGAATAGTGCTGGCATATTCAAATTTGTTCAGAGTTAATGCACCAGTTGTCCTTGATAATCGTGGTTCTGCACATATCGGAGTAAACAACACTCAGGAAACTCTGAAGGTCTAAAGTATAGAAAATGTCACTGCTGGACTCTAATCAAGACGGACATCGTCACAATTTTTTTATATTTGAAAGTGACCATGACATTGACACTCTGTGTTTGTTAGCCAGAGTGTAACATGAGACAGCAGCAGTTCGAAACACACATCACAGTTAGAGATAAAAGCTAAATTCCACTCAAACCCAAGCGTTTGATCTGACATGGGCTAATTTTCAGATGCATGTTTTCTGGACTGGAAAATGAAAAGTAATCCGAGTCTACATTATTAGTATTTATTTTTGATTGAATCACGTGATTGGTCAAAGTAAATAATAAATGAAATAAAACTTAAATGTGTTCTGTTTTATCCAATTTATCCAGTCTGTACTTTTGGGCTATATTATAATGTACGTTTGTTACTGAGTGTGTTTTCAGTTGCGGAGTCGTTTTTCATTAAATCGAATATATTCCAGAAAAAGAACAAGCTAAGGGAAATGGTAACATAGTCGGAGAAAATATATCTGTTGCCCCGTTACCCTCTGTCAAATCTTTTTCTTTTTTTTGCTCTGCCAAAAACAAACCGTTGGCACACAGATTTTAGACAGAAACTTACAGAGATGTGCATTCTGTCTCTCCTGATCATTTGATTGGCCATGTGCTTCGGGGCTTTATAAATTATAGTTGCTGAGAGAGTAAGGCCTAGATTTCTATCACCAACTGTGCTTTAACTTTCCTAAAAGGCATCCCTGAACATGTTTTCATTGATCAGGGGCCTGGAGCGCTGTAGAACAAGGTGCTTGGTCAGAAGTGGAATACGTGCGTGCTTTTTTGAGACGTGTCAGCGCTTTATGAGGTTGTGCTGGGTGTATGCTGTTGAACGTGTGCAGTCTGTCTTTGCACAGGCAGACTCAGCCTGTTGTGTATTGTGTGGTGGTTTTGTGTGGTTTGCATGTGGAAGTTTGTGAGACAAGTTTTGGCCCAGTTTTAGCTTTGAACAATCGAGACTTTGGATCTGAAATAGAATGGATTTTCATCATTCACTCTCATTGCATTGTTTCACTTGTATTCAAATATAAGTTGAACACCTGAGACAGTTAATTTCAGTCTCTACAGGAATCCGTGGGACTGTGTCTATTACTGCGAGTGCACTTTTTTTTTTGGTTCTAATTCTTTTCATTATAGCTGCCTCTTTTGAACACAGATGAATGCTTTCAGTCTGTTATAATTTCTGGAGAACAGTAATGCTCACTAGGTGCCTTTGACAGCAGTGCTGCTAAGCACCAGGTAATCGTAATAGTGAGACAGCTTATTATATCCAAACTTCAGTTTTTGTCTTTTTTTTTTCTTAAACTAACCACAAGAAATGAAACTAAATTGAAACTGAGTGAAACATTGCTGATAAAGGAAAGCTATAGGATAGAGCATTTGCATTTGTCTGGCTGACAAACCTGTGACTGGAAATAATTGGTTTCCACTGCATTAATTTATTTATAGCTGATATATTTAAAGAGTTAACTTTCTGAAAACTTCAAATAGCCAGCGTGTAAAATATAAAACGGTTAATAAATAAACTGAATAGCAACATTTTTATATCCTGTTGAATTTACTTTCCATTCTACAGGACACCCAGACACGCCCACATTTCCCGGTGGCCTGAGCTGTACCGCTGCAGTGTCAAAACTGGAGGCAGTAGATCCACGTGATCCAGTTTAGCCACTTTATCTCATCTTACATTCTGCTTTTTCACAATTGGGAAGGGTGCGTTTTGGTGTTTGCACTGCAGATGAAAACTAGTGGGACGAGAAAAAATGTGATTAAGCTTAGCTCATGAAAGAGTAATAACATCAAACCAAGTCATCACTTTTATGCAACTGGCCTGTTTCTCATTTGCACAGGAGAAAGCCTTGCATAGAAAGGTAATTCCAGCTCTCCAGGAACCAGCATACATAATGAATGGCTGTTTAACTTGATACGTGCCACGGTAGCAAGCTGCTTTGCATGCTGGTGGTCCCGCTTTGGTCTTGTGCAGGTCATAATGAAACAATATTTTTGACAGATTTTGCACGTGTTCAACCGATAAAGTGTCTGAAATCCTCACACACCTCAACTTCTAATACCGTGGTCGACAATCCCTGCTTAGAGGGCCTGCTTGGGTGAGGCGAGACAGCCCCACTTCGTCTCTTGCCCTCTCCGCTGACATGACAATCGCCCACCTCTTCAATAATTTAGACTGAGAGGTGTTTCTTTCATTTCAATATTCCTGGCCAAATGGCATTTTAAGGCCGTCTTGTTGAGCTCAAATGCGAAAAGATTGTCTTTAATTATTTATTTCCTAAGTTTTTTGCACTGCCTGACTATTTTTTTCCTGTTTTTCTTTTTCCAATCTCTCTCCCTTCCGCTCCACTGGGCCTCGGTTGAATGGTCTCTCTTTCTCCCTGCTCCTCCTTCTGGCTGTTCAACAGGTAAGTTAGCTTGATCACACCATATTTATAGAGTCATGCAATAGGCTCACCTCGCACTGTATTATTTAGTGCTGTGCACCCAGAGCTACCTGTCGTTACCTGACAGTGGGCTCGGTCATGTATCTCTTGTACTTCCTGCTGAACAGTAACTGCGGTCACTGATGTGGAGCAGAAAATCCTTGCTTCAGTGGTATTTATTTTCACAGCTTTACTAAGGTGGATTTAGGGATGCTGAGTTGTTGTGACCTTATTTAGCTGATGACCGTCTCATCCGCAAAGAGAGACGCAGACGAAATACTTTAGCACAGTTGTGGTTATAGATTTAAACACCTAATCCTTTAGCCTAAGCATTAACATGAGCTGCTTTTTTACACACAAGTTTTAAGCATGGTGCTATTTTGTAACGAATACTGTTGGGGGAAAGGATTGCGGCTGGTGCAGCAGAGCTTGAATGCGTTGCCTTAAATGACAGAGGTGATGTCAGAGTGATCTCAAGAGGGGAAAACGCATGACTAATGAGAAATCAAAGTGAGATGTGTCATACCAGACTGATGTAAAGCCTTTAGGGGTATGCACTGATATCACATTAAGACGTATTAGAAAACAGATTTATGTGGAAAGTCTCAAATAAAAAAAGCTTGAATTACCCATTCATTCTTTTTTTATTTGCCTGTCGAGTGGTGGAGGAATACATGGACAAAATAATCCCAACATAGCAATAGTCATCACTGAACTCATTAAATTCTGACAAAAATAATTCTGGTTTTATCTGTCAGTGACACACATTCTGCTGATTCACCATATAAACATATGAGTTTGTTCAAACTCACACCTCCAGTAAAATAACGCAACCAAACTCCTTTGAGAGCAAATTGATTGGAAGAAGCATTGTAGTTCCACCAATGAGCTGTCGTATTACACTACAATACACAAATAATGCATGGTCAAAATATTATAGAGTTAAGACTTTACAACATAATGTCTGTATATTAGTACATTTACATCAGTCTTTTAACATTAAAACAGCTAACTTAAAATGACTTTAAAAGGTTACTATTGGCCTTTTTCCCAGAACGTTTATAAAATTATCCTCGATTATCCACCTATTCCATATTTAGTCATTTACCCAGATGGTATTTCATGTACATATATAGACAGTTGGAGCCTGGGAGAGAAACAGCAAAGCAGAAAGTCAGAAGCAGCATTAAAGCAGGAACTGGTGTGGAGGCGAGCTGCAAAGTGGCTTGTACCTGTAGACACTAAAGCCCTGTGTGCTTGAATAGTGTTAATGTGGGCTATATCTGAGTTAAATGGCTTTGATGTGTTTGATTAAATCACAGCCAAGCGAACAAACCTATGCTCAGTTCCTTGTTCTCCAAAACTGTGTCCTGCATGTATTAATGCGTAATGATCAATGCCACAAAGGACTCTGCTTAACTGAACTTCAATTTTGCTACAACATGATTACCAAATATCCTAGCTAATGCCTTATGGCTCTAAACGGCCCTAATCCTGAAGCATCCTGTGAATGAATACGACTCCTTAGGCTCTGGAGTTACTTGATAAAGCAGGGCTGTTTGAAACCGGGGTCAACCATGTGTGATCGCTAAATGAAGCCAGGAAACTTTGAATGGAGCCACACTGGTATCTTGAGAGACGTAACAGTCAGAGGTTTTATTTTCTTTATACAAGACAGGAACCTAATATATATACCTAAACCATGCTGTCACAAACACGCCAGATTCAGGATTAAAAAAAAAAAAACAAGTTTGTGACAAACAGAGAAAAGATCAAACCATTGAAAATAGAGAGGATCAGTGCGTTTGTCTGGATGACGAATGATGTCTCACACTTATCGCTGTAGGAAATCAAACTGTGTCAGAGAGCACAGAAATGATGACAGAGCACAAAAGAAGTTTTCAGGCTATACAGACATATCAAGAGAAGACTTTTGAACAGTGTAACATTTTTAGTGACAACAGTGTGGTGTTATATTTCTGAAGGGATGAATGGAAACAAAACACTAGAGGACTTGGGTTTAAGATTCAGAAAGGCTTTTTTTTCTTCACTGAAGGCACTGCAAGAGTGGTAGGACAATGAACACTCAAATACAATTTGGATTGATATGAAGTACTACTTGACTTTTTGCAGAGTCAGAATGAGTAACACTCGACATGAGCGTGTGTCACTGGCATAGACTCAAACCACATTGTTTGAGAACAAAAATTCCTCACATTGAAATCAACGGAACAATGCAAAATATTTTGGGTCCAAAAAGCCTTCTCTGCTTCACTTCTACAATGCATTCATCATTTTAGTAATGGTATATACTGTCCTTTAGCAGCTTAGCTAAGTAGCCAAAACGGATGTAACAAGATCCTGTCATATATCCAGATAAAGTGCGATGACATTAACCATGAAGGTGACAGGTAAAAAACAAAAAAACATTCTGGAACAACAAATAGGGTTAATGAGGAACGGGACAATCACAGTCCAGCTATTCTGTCACCTAGACTGAGGATTTATTGATGGCTTCTCCCTAAATTACTGTAGCGTATCCAGGATGACGTGGATGACTAAGTGGACTGGTTCTTAGGCCCTGCCCACACGTAGCCGGGGATCTCGCAAAACGAAGATGTTTCGCTACGGTTCGGCCTGTCATCCACACGGAAATGCAGTTTCGCGGCACGAAAACGGATCTTTTTAAAAAGTCCGGCCGAAGCGAAGATCTGCGTTTTCTCCGTTTTCAGCGTTTGCGTGTGGACAGACATAACCGGAGTTTTAGGATCCGCGACGTCACTTTCTGCGACACAAATGCTGACGTCAGGTTTGCGACCTGTGTTTGCGCTACGGCGTGGATGCCCTCAGAGGTGCGCTCGCGTTATCAATGGTCCAAGTGCTTTTTGTTTGTTTGTTTGTTTGGCCTGTGGACTAGGCCTTACTTAGAGCTTTTCTACTTTTTTTCTACCTGACCACTCAAAGCGCTTTATACAACATGCCTTATTCACCCATTCAAGTGCTATTTTCTATGCTTAAGTGCTTTCTATCTAACATTCACACAGTTTCACACTCCGAAACTGCAGGTTACCTTCTATCCAGGGGATATTTGCAATATCCCACCTCAGTGTGTGGCTGCGTGGGATATTTGAGGAATGGTAGTTCACACATGTTCAGTTTCAATTTGTAGTAATCTTTGTTTTTATTCTTTTAATTTGATTACTGTGAAGACTGAAGTTAACTGAACACATATGTGAATCAAAGATTTACTTTGGTTTTATAAGGTGATGAAAACATAGTCCAGTGAGCTTGGCAGCAGAGTCTCTGCAATCTTTTTCAACACTCAGGATCACAACAGTGTCACAAAAGCATTTGTTAGATTTAGGTCCACTAAAGAGCCGCTAAATTAAAAACCAAATGAAGTCTTTGATAAATGTATTTAAAAGGTATAACAGCTGCACACCTACCATGCACTGTTATACTCTAAGTGTCGGGTTATACTTTTAGAGATTGCATTGCATTAGATCCCAAGCATATACATATTAGTCTTAAATTGATTCTGCAACTGGATAATAATCTTTGAGTCCAGAGATTCCATTTGTAGCAACTCCAAGCATGTGTGTGTGCAGTCCGAGCCTAAACCTCCACTGTGGTCACAGGAGCAGCCTAATGGTATTTTCCATTTCCTCGTTGTGGGAGACGTCTTTGTGGATAGGGTGTCGACTTCCACTGAGGATTCATGGTCGTGACCATGAGGGGAGAACATTGGATGTGTGTGTGTTGGGGTTGGTGTGCTGCTACTAAATTTAATGATATGTGAATGGAAGAATGGAAGAAGTGCAATTGAAATTACCACCCATCCTAAAGAGCCTCAAGAGTCATCATTAACCATTTAGCTGCTCAGACCAGTGCAAAGAACACACAGATGCAACAGCATACTCAAAGACTGTTATTTGCTTATAAATTCAGCAAATTAGGTAAAGTGGTACCCTGGTGGCCACTGACTCTAATGTATATTGCATGATTTTCCACTTTGTAGAGTTTATAATCTCCTGCTTTTTGTGCAATAATGACAACTTGTAAACATCTGCTGTCTACTACTGTTAACATTGATTCCCCGTTGAAAGAATCTGTTCATACACGAGATTCTATGATTATAGATGAAACATTAGCGAGAGGTAGAGCTGGGGAAGAGAGCAAGAGGATGGTTATAAGCTGGAAATAGCTTGGATAGGATGAAATTCAATGAGCGGTAAACAGTGGATGAATGGGGGGGGGAAAAGGGGGTCGAGTTCATCGTATGCAATTCATGACCTTTTATTTCTTGATGTGCTGTCTGTTTACGTCAATTGTTCAAAATGTTGTCTTATTCTGATGAAATCCTGCAGGGGGGCATCGCAGACAGGAGATCTACCCGCGAGATTTCTATTTCCGCTGCACCATCTCTCTCCCTTTGTGGGGAGGGGATCAGGGCCGAACGGAGCAGTTGGAGCAGAGATAGATGAAATCGCAGTGTGCCTCACATTGCTACCCTTCCCTGACAACAAGATTAATTTTCACTCTTCAACCATGATCAAAGTCCCTTGCCAGCACCACCTCTGCCTCTTTTCATCTCTCGCCCCCTCTCTCCTTTCTGCGGAGGATAGTTTCACAAAATGGAAATTAAAATAGATTGTGAATGAATGCACTACCTCATTGTAACAGGAACAAAACTTTAAAGCAACACATGAAGCTATGGGACATCTCACTGCCTGCAAGCGCAGAGGGAATCAAGATATGAAGGGTTACTGCACAAATGCCTTGTAAATTGACATGTTTCAGTGAGACAGGCAAGGTCTTCACAATAATCAAATCTACTTGTATTACCTGAAAAGCCTGTTTTAGACAGAAGTGAACGTTTGACAGGCGGGATGCATGAAGGAGAAGAGACATTTTCTTCAACTGAATCTTCTTTAAGTTTAAACCCTCAATGCAAAAACTGTCTTTTACAAACAAGCCCCCAGCAATGTACTGCTTAACACATGGTAAGCATAGTTGTGATGTTTGAGTCCAGCAAGAGACACGCGTCCCCTTTGTGGATGCATCAGGGAGGCCAGGTGGTGTAAACCTCTGCCAAATCAAACATGGTGACCCCTACAGCGAGGGGTCAGCTGATAGCATCTAATCATTTACAGGCAATCGTGTGACCTATTTGTAACGTTTCCCTGCAACTAATTTAAAATTGTTCTTCATAAGATATATAATATTTGTCCATTTCAAAACTGGAAGGACGTGGAAGAGATTCATTTAGAGTGAACGCTTGTTAAAGCCACGTGAAACGGCATCTTTTTAAGCCCACAGTGTTCCTCGTCTCCCCAGACCAAAGATAGAAAGTGAAAATGTGCACTGTCTTTGAAAGACTTTAGGTTTGACTGACAAGGTCTCACCATTACTGTTACAGAGTGAAATCCCTCTATCCTTTCAAATATTGGTTTTAACCTTATATATTCTGACAGCGATGTTATTTTGCGCATATCTCTCACCCATTGTCATTTTCTCTTCACTTCCTTCCATCTCAGCCTCCAGCACATCTGGTGGTGAATAATAGAACAGCTCTGCGGCTCTTTGGCAGGGCACAGTGTGTGTGTGTGTGTGTGTTTGTGAGCTCTTTCGTGCATACATGTTGTACAGTGCATACTTGTACAGTAGTTTACAGTAACGTATGCTGCTCATGTGCTACGTGTGCTATTTCATATCTGGATGGAGTCCGTGTGCGTGTGATGGTGAGAAAGCTCCGTTCGAGAGGAAAACTCATATTTTTCTTTGGGACTGTCAGCGTCAGGAGAATGGCAGATAAAACAGAGGAATGGAAACTCACATCTTTTCCAGAGCTGGAGAACAATCACAGTGGGGGATAAAGAAAGGAATGAAACTTTTAAAATCTCCGGCTGAGTCCTTTGCTCATGGTTGAAAAGTGCCAGTGTGCTTGGCTATTTTGCCCTTTAGTTTAAACCTCAATGCTTTGGCTCTCTAATCCGCTATTCCCCCCACATGCCCACAAACCAGCTTCGCTGTCCTATTGTTTAAATCTGAGTCCCCTTCAGAGATGGATCATGTTTAAACCCATCTCTGAATGGCATGCTTGACATCACGGTGGGAATTTGGGACACTGTGGTGCGAAACAAAGAAAATACAAAAATATATGTACACTGCGGTACTTAAAGAACTAATGAGCTTTGTGTAATCTTTACAGAACAATTATAAAATTGAGTTTATCTCTTTAATTATCCAAGTAATGCCCAAAGTCTTTTACTAATGTGTAATAAAAACTGAAACTTGTATTCTTCTATTTAAATAGTTAAAAAATTACAGCAGCAGCAAATTAAGCCAGTGCCTTGCTTCAGGGAAAGAGAGCTAGTGCCGAGAGGCATGCAGCGTGACACAGTGAATGGTCAATTAAAAATAATAAATAAATAATAAAAAGGATTGAGAAATCATTGGTAAGCTCCAGGTTTTGACTCCTGGGAAAACTAGAAAAAGCCCAGTTAAAACCATGAGAAAGTTGGCAAGCAATGCTGCAACTATTAGAGATTTGCTCTCAAATGTCAGGGCTTTATATGTTTAAATATTCTGTAACTCACTTAGCTGGGACAGCTGGGACAGCAAGGGAATGGCTTTAAGATGCAAATAGACCAAAGTCTTGTTTTAGTGTCCTTCTTAGACTTGGATCCGGTCATGCAACACAATGCATCTTCTGACTGCTCAGATATCAATGTTCCTGTTCAGGAACCACAATTGTTACCCAGCAGAAACACTGTTTACTGCTCAGAGGAAAGTTCAAGTACCAGTGATTCTTAAACTTAATAAACTTAAATAATTAGACAAACTTTGGTAATCTTCTGTTTTATCATGTTTTCAGTGGTAATTTTTCTTTCCCCTGTCCATAGCTTCTTGTTGTGTCATTTGTCCAAGGAGTAAGTAGATTTTCATTTCTTTCCCCCCGTGTTTTGAGTTGTGCTTCCTCTTTGTGGCAGTAAAAGGCTCAGAAATCGATCAGTTCATAAAAGGGTTCCCTCCTGCAGTGTTGTTATTGATGCTTTTCTATTAGGGTGCCATTGGATAGGGATGCTCTTGTATTGCCTTTGTTATGAGCTGTATTTGGGTTGAAGTGTGTGCAGCAGGCAGTGTGCTGGTAAACACTGTATTCATCTGGAAAATTCCTTTCATTTTAGAAAACTCCTACCTTGGCAATCCAATATAGCCAAAGGAATGTGTGGAAACCTTTTTCTTGGACTACAAGAAGAGTGTTTGTACCACCAGGGCTGTACTAGCAAATACTTTCATGGCTCAAACTCCTGGAGGATAAAACATGAGTGAACTATTTGTCTTTCATAATATTTTGTTTTGGTTTTTCTGACTTGGAAGTCATTTGGCTGTGCATGCCCGCCACAGCTTCAGGCATCATTACTGACTATTGTTGTTTGCCAACATCTACTGAATCTACGAGTAACAATGAATATGTTAGCAGCTTTATGGGTTGATAGCTAATAAGAAGAATAACTCTGTCCAGTCATTCAATTTGTAGTTTACAGTACTGTTTCAATGAGTAAAAATAATATGGAGTTTTAAATACAGGCTAGCCTTATTCCAAAGCATCAGTGTGTATTTCAAAAACATGGCCACTACTAAATGTAAAACTAAAATTAATAGTGGCGATAATGAGCTTACATAGGAGGATCTGCTGTAACTGAGTCCGTGCAGAATAGCTAAAAGCAGACTTTTCAAACTCAGTATTTAATGGTTTTGATGATGGCCCGTAGGCTGTGGCCGACTAACAGGCTTGTGGAAAAACACTGACAGCCGTGCTTGAGTTCCAAAATATTACTTTAATTAGCTTTATTGCTTCTAGTCATCATTGTTTCAGCTATTCATTTGCTTGCTGTAAGAACGTAGGTAGTTATTACCTTTCACTCACTAGCAGGAGGCTCATACAGATGTGAATGTCAGCACGAACTTGTTCTGGTCCTGATCTCTGAATAGTTGTGACTACAAAGTAAAGCTGACTTATTCACAACTTTAATAGTTTGACTTTACTGCTTTCAATGAGCAGATTTGATATATCAAATGTATAACTGTGAAAAAAACAGGTTTAATTCCTGTTTAAAAATATCACATATTACACTTGGACTGACACCAGAACGACGCGTCCTTCAAAAGCCTTAATCTAACTGAAAACATTAATGCCTTATTTTTTTGCTCTTTCTGCTTTTTGAGGACAGTTAAAGGAAAGATAACACTTCCAACTACAGAGAAAAACAATCTCTCTTTGAAACATCTGCTTTTCAAAAAAATAATTTCAGTGTGAAACTTATTATTATGGTAAAATGTTTTTCTATTCTTTATTTTTTCTCCATTTAATAGACATGGAGAGCAGTCAGTTATAAGCTTTTCGTCATTTTTTAGCTTCTTTTTCAAGAAGCAAAGCCTGTGTGGTGACGTGAAATATTGAAAACCAAGTATGCAGAGCTAACCAACACCTAATTTATCCATATTATTTGAAACCTATATTCAATATTACAAAAACAAAATTAGTAGATCTTATAAAAAAATAGTGATAGATTCATTTTAGACAACTAGTAAATGAAATTTGAAGCTGAATGTTGTACATTTTTATTATTATAATGCAGACAGCTGTTAAGAAATTAGAGTTGATGTGCAGACCACATGGTAAACCTGCTGCAGCAAATTTAGCTGTGCAGTCAAGAAGAACTGATGGAAGAACTGTGACTGCATCCAGAATGAATGAATTTTTTTGGAGATAAGACATTTTCTGGTTCACATCCATCGACGGTTATAATTGTTTGGTTCTACAGTCGGGGGTGCGTGAAGACTGCAGTGCTGATATGCCTCCATGAAGCAGAAAAACCTCGGCTTTAATGTGTCAGTATTTACATACTGTAGTTATCTATGTGTCCTTGGAAGCTATTTCTGCTTTTTTCCCAATAAAAAGAGATGTCTATGTCAAACCACCCATACAGAGCCACAGAACCTTCTAGAGAGATACAAAAGTTCAGGTTTTGGTTGTATAGGGACATAACCAGGTACCATGCTCTCAGATATTAACATCGTGTTAAAATGAGTCTTCCGAAATGAGGAAAGAAAAAAAAAAAGCAGAGTGTTTGCATGGAAGTTAAAAAAGAGCCGTGCAAGTTAATGATTGCTCCATCTTTCCCAGCTGCTTGTATGAACAGGCAAATTACCTACGGGATTAGACTAATTGTAACCACATCTGAGTGATTTCTCAGAGTCAGGAGCCACTTTTAGTGCTAAAAATACTTTGTGAATCATTACCTTTTTTTTTTTTTTGAAGTTTCCCTAAATTACCCATCTTCAAAGTGCTTTTATGTGGCCCAATATTTTCTCCGTTGAAGAACACGGCACCAATTGATCAGCGTGAATGTGTCATTTATGCCTTGTAAGGATGCAGTGTCTCACACATGCATATATGGGATAATCTGTCATACTTGTGGTGTCTTATACTGTCTCCATTTGGATGATTCAGTCTTAAAATTAACAAGATCTCCTCCATGGTCAGCTGCTCAGGGACAAGGTCTCTAATAAATCAAAGTATGTGTGTCTGTGAGGTACTTTGACCGGTTCACCAGCTCAGATAACACTATATAAAAAATACTAACTGTTGCTTGATGACTGCACTAGAAACAGTGAACTGGGCGGCTAAGATTGTTTTCACCATGCGGAAAAGCTTCTCCGGTGGTGCCCAGTGTTGTGTGGTGTGGTCACGCAGTGCCCGTATTGGCTTGCATGCAGTATTTTAGAAATTAAAATGGTATTTAAAATCTAAATTTGTATTTTATGGTGTCATATCAGTCAAACAAGACAAAAAGCAGAAAGGTCAGAGTGACATTTAGAAAATGAAGTCGGAAATTATGGCTCATCAAATGTGTGTAACAAAGCGCAGTTGTTGGAAACCCAAAGTTTTATTTGAAATTTACTTGCAGCAGATTACATAGGATATAATTTGGTAATTTGGAGTGATTTGTTTTCATTCCTAAATAGTATCTGGATTAAACTGTGGTGTAAGACAATATCCTGTTAAAGTCAAGTATTGGCATTCAGATTTGATTGTTGTACTGTGAATGTTTGATGTTTTGTAAATGACAAAAAAACAACAACATAATGCTAAAAAGCTTTTTTAATTCTGTGCTTTAAAAATATAAGCTTCTTAGTATAATACTGCCAACTGTGTGGTTTTACAAAGATCTCAGATGAATCTCAGATAAATCTAATTACATCTTCTCATCCAGATAACGTAAGTTCAGTTTCCCGCCTCTCTCGAACTGAAACGGGGCGCTGAAATTGTTGTAACTCCCCCCATTTTTTCACTTAACAGTTTTTGCAGTAAACAAACTTCATAGCTGTCCTCAACATTTTACAGCTGCCCTCCAGATGAACACTCGTTACATGTGATTAATCGCTAATGGACTCTTGGATATGATGGCCTCACACTTGCTAATAGTGTGTCTAATAAAAAAAATAACACTCAAAGGTATGAACAGTAAATGTATTTGCAGAGAAGAGTACCTCCTGTAACTGTGCAAAACATCTTTTTGATAGCAATTGCTTATAGAAAGTGGCTGTAGTCAATAATGTCTCTAAATGTGACATTAAGTGCACTACATGAGGTGTTGCTGCTGAGGTTCTGCTGCATTGTGGTCGCGATGGTGACTGGCAGGAGATAACGGCTCAGTGCATTTGTCCTCCGTTCAACCCTTATAGTGTAACACTGGTCAATCACTGGCTCCAGATGCCTATCAGGTGGTGTGACTCATCCATTTCATCATCAAATTGGATGGGTGCATGGCGGCAAGCAGGTGCTTCCTAATGAGTAAGGGAATGGTGTAACACTATTTATTTATTTATTTTCTGTTTTTCCCCTCCATCTTTTAGTCCTGGTTCCTCTCAGGCAGTAATTAGATTTCTGGGTGGATTCACAGATTGGCTTTGCACCAAATCAACGTCTGGCACTAGCGATGTTGCCTATACATTTTCAGTGTTCTAGGAATGGAGATACTATAGCTGCTACATCTTCTGTATTACTCTCTCTGTAGACCTGAGAATTTGACCTTCTAAACCAAGCTGTAGGCACATTGTTACGGTATTACTACTTGCAAAATCAGAAAAACACTATAATCTGTTTTAGTCCTTACATCAGTACACACATGAAAGCCTTCATCCGAAAAGATATATAGCCAACAACTCCCTCACTTATGTAAATGTCGGAATTAATAACAGCCTGGCAATTAAAATGAGTTGTGCTGTATGAAAAGGCTTTAGCGAAATTAATTGGGCCATATGATATAGTGTGCAATGATATTACTCATACAACCTTTTCATCTTTGTCCTTTGCCCTTGTTCATCTCTCCTGTTTGTCACTTTTTCAGCTGTGAGATCATTGCTCATACTGAGGCTACTATTCCTGGTGGAAGAAGGGAGAAAAAAACATTTAGTGTACCAGAATCAAACTTTAAAAACCTTGCTGTAACTGTTTATTGAACCTAAAAATGTATGTTGAATTGATCCAATACAAAACAAAGGGTCATAGCAATCAATGTTAAATAGAAGGATAATTGCTTGGTGTCATGTTTAGTATAAGCCACCTATGTGGATTTGGGAGCATGTAAATTAATTTGTAAAATATTTGAAATCTCCTTTAATTAATTTTTCCACCTTTCTAAACTAGTCCCACTAAATCCCTGTAAACCTGGTTAAGTTTTAACTAAATGAGTAGGCAATACTGAAATCAATATTTTAAAACAAATGACTTTTTGAAAATTGGACAAGAAAACTCCACAGCAAAGAATTTATAGCTCAAGCATTAAGAATTTATAATTTAAGCGTCTTAAGGCGACTGTTGCTGTGATGTGGCGCTCTATAAATAAAACTGAATTAAAACTGAATTAAAGCTGAAACATCAACACTTTACTGGTATTTAAATTATTTGGCAAGGTCAGTTGTTAAATTATGTATTATTGTAGGGTCTACCTTAAAATATAAAGCGGCTTGAGGTGACGGTTGTTGTGATTTGGCACTTTTAAATAATTAAATTAAATTAAATGTTTGCTAACTTGATGCCCTTGTACATAAACTTTATTTGCAAATTAAAAAAAACAAATTCTCCTCCTGAGCATGTCCATCTAGTTTCTTCTGTTGAACCAATTGAGGATCACTGAGTCGCTCGAGTCGACACCAGCTGTAACGGGGCGTGGCGTGGGCGTGCAACCTGGACAGCACGGCTAAAACGGAAAACCATTCATGCTCACATTCACAGCCAGTTTAAAATCAACAGTTAACCTGACCCCATTTATGTCTTTGGACTTTTGGAGGAAACTAGAGTTTGAGTTTGACAGAACTCATGCAAGCCCCGGGGCAGCAGGCAGACTCTACATAGAAAGGCTCCGCTTCTATTCAAACTAAGGACCTTCTTGTTGTGGGGCAACAGTGCTAACCCCTGCACTGCTGTCCCACCCAGTCCTGATCTCTTCATGAGGAATTTAGTAAAAAAAACAAACAAACAGAAAACAGTGTTTTAAGAATAACACCTATCCCATTTTTAACAGTCATAGCAGGGACATTTTCTGCAGTCACATTTGTTAGAATCACCTTCAGCATGGTTACCAAATAGGTGGGCTGACTGTCCTGACCTGCTTCGACTGATGCTCAGTCACAGTAGTGTGAATGTGTAAACGGTCTCTAACTTGAGCCGAGACAAAGTTTGCTCCCAAACTTGTGCAAACTCAAAGGTCATAGAGTACAACTTCCACGTGTGCTAACTGGACATTGTCAGCTAATATCACTTCGTTAACAGGCATCATTCATGCAGCACACACTCATCCCTTTACAGTTGGATTCAGCGTGATGGCTGATTCGCACGATTCAAGCAAATGAAAATAAAATGCAGCCGTTAAGTTTTAACGCTTCACACCACCCACACATGCACAAAGCACAAGGACAGATTTTTACCAAACTTTGCAGACAGCATTGTCAACTGCAAGGGAACAAAGACAACTAAACTTTGAGAACTTAAGCTGTGTTAATAAACAACCGTTCCAAATGATAGACTCATGGCTAAATTTGTTCTACCCAAGAGGCTAAGACATTTTTAATGAGAATGAACATCTGTCTTCTCTGTATCCCATTGGGAACCACATGACAAGTGTGAAATATAAAAATAGTTTATTCTTTAATCCCACACACAGTAATTGCTTATACAGCAACATGTATTATAAGGTACACTTTTCAAGAGAGAAACTAAATAAACAAAGGTGTGGATCATTTGAAATGTCATGTCATTGCAAAGCTAGTTATTTATATATGACTTTATGTGGTATAACTTGCAAATAAAACCCACCGAGGGGCTTTTTGTTTGTGGTTCTGCTGCATTTAGTCATGGACAACTAGCACTGAGGCCACATGCGATTTATGGCTGCATTTCCAAGAGTTGACTGTAACTAATGAGATTGACAGAATCTCTAGAGAGTTGCATAGGGTTAAGTACATTGTGGTCCAAAAGCATGCAGTAATTACAGCAAGGGACAAAGGCAGCCAAAGCCCTGGGATGTACAGTATGGCACTGTGAAATTCCTTCTCCGGGTAAGCGCTTGACATAAAAGCTTCTTTGTCTGAGAAAATGCAGCAAACAATCATCGACAAAGATCACAGCTCCTGTTTGAAATTCAATCCAACCTAGAGCGAGGGAGAGGGGTTTGGGGAAGAAAAATTATTGAAAGGGAAGGAGCACGAGTTAGATGAAGGGTGAGAAAAAGCAATAGTCTGAGGGGGAGAGAAGATGAAGGGCTTTAGAACTGAGAAGTCAGGGAGAAGAGAGGTCAGAGCTACCTTTTAGAGTCTCAGAAGTGAAGTGAGGAATGCGTTTTGATGACTGTGCTGCTATTTTTAAAGACCAAATTGAATGCATGTTCCTATTTTCGTTATATTGTAGTTCTGAAGCTAACAGAGTTGTTGGTATGTGGTTTGTGTGACACTTGCAGTCTTAGCAAGTCGACAAAAGTAAATTTGTTAAAAACACTGCTGCAAAATTAT
>VUQR01012262.1:0-10787 GCA_015108515.1 Hemichromis elongatus
GCAGGAAATGGCGGACCTACGATAGCTCGTGCTGACCTTTGAACGTAGGAAGTGTTTTGAACAGCTGATTGGATCGTCACAACATGCTTCTGGAATATTATGTTTTTGTTGCTGCCAGCAGCTTTTATGTAACTTTCGCAAAGCTTTATGTGGAAGGAAACAGTGAGCTCGGACACGCTGATGCGATAAGATGTAAGTACAAACTCTCCGGTTTCATATGCAAAAAAAATTATTGCGCTAGCTTACGTGGATGCGGTTCTACAGACATTTAAAAATAGTTACGCAAAACGGAGCGGTGCCGCTCTGACTGGCCTGAAAGGGTTAATCTGTTACTTGTCTGTCTACCAATCTCTCTTGTTGTGCTTATGGAATCACATAATTAAATAAAATTTACATTTCTCAATCTATATAGATATATTTAATCACAAAGGCAAATCAGAAAGCTTTTTAAGAGCCATAAAGGAAGTTTCTAATGAGAATTATGGAAACTGGCCAGTTCACCTGCACATCACATCGCCTACGATGCAACGTTCTGCAACCTTGGCTAACTGACATTCATATGGATTTTACTCTGACCTGTACCACCCACCTAAGCATTGTTTGTAAAGCTGCTGTTGGTGTTATATTTTCAATGACCTGAATGTAACTTGTGCTGAGGAAGCATCGCAGCGGTGCATGCTTTTTCAGCATCTAATGCAATCACCCTAAAAAGGGCTTAATGCATTTTAAAAAGGAAAGAAACTAAAGATAAAATCACAAATGATGTCAGTTATCTACAATGTAGCTCATGATTTAAGAGGAGTAGGTGTTCTTGCACATAAATGTGTCTGTGCCTGAGAGTCTACAGTACCACTTAATTAAATAAATATATGCAGAGACCACCAACTAATCCAATTTACTTACTAAATTATTTAAATGCTGCCTCAGATGAAAGAATAGTGTTGAGTTTTATCTTTATCAAAACAGTTTCACAGTCACTTATTGTTCTTATATATAGTTCTGGATTATATCTGTCTGAAGTTGGCTAATTTTTTTGTATGTAATAAATGTCACCATTATAAAGTTATGATAATTTAGTTAAATAGAGCTTGGACCCATCTTATATTTCACCATATCCTTCTGTTTGCTCAAATAATATCAGGGTGCCCACTGACACAGCAGCATAAAGTCTGCTTTTAAAATAACAATAAGTGTATTGTTGTCCTGTATCACAGTAGCTGTAATGACAGGTCTTCATACTAGCTGAAGAATGGATCTGTCACCACTAAAATGTGCCTCATACATCTACTTTACACTTCCACATAGTAGCAGAAAATCAGCCAGTTATTTATGAGTCCTTTGTGTGGTAAACACCCCAAAGACTCTCCAGTGTGGGGCTGGCAAGTTACACATCAGAAGCAGCCGAGTGGGGAAATAGTGTGTTATACTGATAGATGTCAGCTCAGAGGGGTTACGGTACCAAATGTTCCCTGGGCTTCTTACATGATGTACTCCTAAGACTCTTCTAACAGGTAGGTCTGACTTCACTGGTATATAGACATGATCCTTAATAGTTTCAACTGCTTTTTTCCCCTGTATTTCAGTCATTTGGGATTTAAGTTCAAGCAGATATGATTCATACTCTCAGACAGGTAAATAAAAAATCACTGTACGTTGTACATGGTGGAAAAAGACATAAAGCATGTGCATACCTCTTTTTTCTGTAAATTTCAGGCATCACAGAATTCCACCCACATTCACCAACCTTTTTTCCACCCACAGCTTTAGCCATGATTGGACGTATTTCCTAATTTGCATACAAAATCGCTGTCTGCAGAAGTGGAGTAGGTTAATACGAGGAAGTCGCTGCAGAACTGGAGAAAAAAGGAATGTCTGTTTGTTGCTCTGAGTTCTGCTCAAGCAGGGATCAAATGTTGGATGTGTTTTGATTTATGTTTATGTTCTCATTTCCACTACACCATATCAGGTTTGCATCACTCTAAAAGGATGTGTAATGGTCTGAAGTATGACTGACACCCATGAATTCTCACAGCATATTTTTAAACTTCAGTTTACGTGTGGGAAAAGGTGTACACATTTGTGTGTGTGTGTGTGTAGACATCACTGATATCTCAGGTTCCAGATCTCTGAACTTCCTGAAAAGTCCCGAAAGACTGATGATGTGTGCAAAACAAATCTTATTCATCTGAATAATAAAGTAATACAGAAAAGTTTCATCCTTTGAACATTTTATTCACCATTTTTGACATTATGTCATACGAAGTGCTGTATTGACTCATTATTGTGAGAAGATTATTTTGACAGTAACAGCTAATTTATGAATATTTAAAGAGCAATAAATGAATTATTTTTACCCGCAACTATGTTCCTCACCTTCTTTGTCATGATACAGAGGCACTGTACTGCATGGAATCAACAATCTCACTATCACAAAGTCCACAAGAGAGAAAAAGGAGGCTACTGCTCTTGCTGTTAGCTAGCATAACATTTCTTCATTTTTAACATCAAATCTAAGGTCAAAGTTCAGCCTGTGGCCTTTATCAGCATAATCAATAACTATATCGCATACAGCACTTTAAATAACATGGCATTATTTACCTGCAGTTCCACCTCTAATTTAACCTCAGTACGTTTTCTGTTTATTTTCCTGTGAAAATGTTTGCAAAAGGCTGACTGAATCAAAATACTTGTCAAGGAAATCATGTAATGTGAAAACTCAGATGACCAATGCTTTAGTTTGTTTGGGAAATCAACTTGATGACAAACAAAATCCAGGAACCTCTCAGGTCTAAACCCGTCACACCCTTCTGATGGACTGAGGCTGGTTTTAAAGAGGTCTGAATTCACAGAGGCACACATTCTCCCTTAGGCAAACGTGGAAGCGCAGGAAGGCGAGTGCTTTGCACCTTACAACGCAGCAGCAAGAAGGTCTTTTTTTCTTGAGGGAAATACTAAGTGATGTGCATTCTGCGTTGGGTTTATGTGGTGAGTCGGTAAAGAGGAAGCAGCACCTAAAATCATCCTGGAGAAACTGTGTTTTAATCACAGTGGTCACGCATCTTTCGCTGTAAATGAGAGGAAACGTTACACCTGAAGGGAATTATGAAGTCCAAAACAACTATTAAGGCGTGACGCTATTTGCATAAACATTAAATCTCACTACAGCTTATATATAGAAATTACACAGTTGTAAATGCGTCGTTGGCATTTAAAGTGGCATAATGGTTTAAATTGCAGCAATTGCAGTATGGGTTAGACTAACATTATTTCAAAAGCTGAAAAAATTATACACTGTTCAAAATGTATAATTGTTTTTATTGCTATAGTGAAACTTGAGTGGGTTTATTTTATATTGTTGCATCTAAATAATATATTCACACAGTTACAAGAAAAATCAAACCTGAAGAGAAAAAGAGTTACAACCAGGAGAGTTTCTGCTTCTGGGAGAATTTCATGGCTTTAGCTATTGAAGAAGAGTTTTAGAGCATGATCTGCGAAATATTTTCAAAGAACTTGTTTCTGTGGAGGATTGCGGTGTCACAGTGCCATTTTATCATCCTCCCTGCAAAGAACTGCTCTTTTATTTTCTTGAAACATACTTTGAATTCACACACATAAACACTGAAGAAGACATTTGCAGGTCGCAATGAACAACCGTGTCCTGTTATTGTGTGCACTGAACAACTGCACTGCAGAAAAGAGAGATTATGAACTCTCCTAAGGGAAGCAGAGAGACTTTTTATTTCTTCAGCGTACTGGATTCATCTAAACTCTGCCGAAATCTGCAACCTGCCAGTTCAAAGTGTATTTATTTATTAACATATTAATTTATTTGAATTTCTTGATTAATACCATTGCTGAACATTCCTGAAAAAAGACAAAATGCAGATTTAAAGCAACTTCTGAATCTCAAGTGGGATTCTATGGACAGTTGTTCCACTCTCCCCCTTTAACGTGATTTTACAACACAGCGATTTTAAAATAAACAAATATTAAAGATTGAAATACGTATCCCAAGCAGAATTAACACTACTCTCTTCTGGTTGGAAGTCTGTTAGTAATTTCACCCGCCATGCAAACAGCATGGTCCTTATTATTCCCTATCTGGCCAAATAACAGGCATTATAAGCCTACATGTCTGAAAATAACACCAAAGTGTTCCAATTATTTTCAAATGTGACGAGAAAAGGTCCCGACCAAGAGTAGGAGTCAGCAACATGAGAGCAATTGTACTGAAAGGATCCAAATACACAAGCTGGAAAATCATTTAATAACATGTTTTGTAATCAGCGTTGTGTATAAAGCTGTGCGATGAAAAACACCCCACTAAAAATGTGTCCCATAAATGAGGTTGAACTGCTATTTTTACAATGGCAAATATGTTAAAATCCCCTGATTTACTGTGACCATTTCTTATGTTGAATGTCACAGGGTTGAATAAATGGTACAAAAAACATGTTGTGTACTTGTGAGTCTTTCAAAACCAACAAAGATCAAGGAAATCACATATGTTCTTTTTAAGTTTCGGTCCTGATTGTCTACAATGCGGAAGCTCTTCATAGTGAATCAAAGAATGTTGAATTCGCTTTTAGGTTCAGCTCAATCTGAGCCACAGCACTTTCTTTTTATTTGATTTCCTTTTATGTGTAGATTTAAAAACAATATTTTTTATGTACTAGACTTTGAATCTGAAGTTTTTGGCCCTCACTGATGTGAATAAATGCTTATGCAGAATTTTTGCATCTCCAGTTTGGGTGCAAACTGGATTAAGACGGGACAATGATGTTACTAAAGACAAGGACATTTTGGGGAGATGAGATCAGCAATAAAAATTTTTTGAGTGATTTTATTTCATGGACAATTTAAGGCAACTTCCTGTAAGTTAGGAGCTGTTTATTAACTTGCATTTTTATCTGCTCTTCGACAAACAGCAATCTCTCTTGAACACTTGTGGTTTCTATGCAAACTCACATACACTCACAGTCCTCCACCTAGCTCTTTGGAAGCAGATTTATGAAGCAGTAAAAGCTCATCTCTGTGCAACAGTCACACGTACAAAAGCACACACAGACACTGGCACACATGATAACCCAGCCAAGTGCAGGGCTTTGCATATACTTTTCCTCCTTCAACACATGAGAGACAGATGTTTTCTGTGATATTACATCTGTTTCTGAAACACACACATTACACTGGCTCGTAGACGCACACACGCCAACAACATCCCGGTGTTGAGAAGGAACTAACACATTTTCTCACTGGAACAAGAGGACGGTTCTCAGTCCAAGACTGTACAACAGATCCTGACAGCTGGCTCTGAGAGAGTGACTGGGGAAACAGAAATATATGTAGAGCAAGATTAAAAGAAAGAAAGACAATGAAAGAGAGCGAAACAGAGAGGAGATCAAATTTGTGTGTGTGTTTGTGTGTGTGTTTGCCATTTAGGCTGCTTACATGAGCAGTTCAATTACTTTTTGGAGCTATGGCCAAAATGGATGGCGGGATGGAGAGATGACTAGTTGGCGAGCTGCTTCAAGGACTCCTTGGCTCTTTGGCTGGTAGGCTGTGTGGAAGGATGGATGAGTGCCCTTAAGCAAGGTGCCTAATCCCCATCAGCCGCTTCCTGGCTTTGTAGCTTCAGTTCTTAAAATAAACATATAATTTTGAAGTAAATATTGAATGCGATTGTGTACATATTTTATAACCTATTATGACACAAGTTTTAAATAATGATCAACAGAGACCAGCTCTCGCTCCAGTCCTTTTGCATCATATCCAATAGTGCAAGTCATGAACCGCATCCCTGACTTGATTTTTTCAGTTCAAAATAACACAAACAAAATGTACAAAACCTAAACGATATAAAAACCGATGGTCGCTGATTCGTGAAACAAAAGTATCACGGTTTTCACCAAGTCAGTAGAGCACTAGCCCATCTGCTAGAAGTACACTGCACAATGTCCTGCTCCGAATGGCAGCGTCATTAACACTGAAAAGTTTGGGAGATTATTATTATGAGGTTGTTGTCTACAACTATTCGATTTTTTTCAGTGCTGTCTAGCTAGAAGACTAATTCTGCAACTTCAAAAATAGTCCAGAAAAAAAGTTCTTTTGAAGAGAAAGTTTAGATTATACACACTTTTTATATCTTTTGTGCTTTAAATCAGCCTTGGCAATCAAGCCATCAGTCAAGCCATTTTTAAATTCTCTTCCTCTTCCCCTCCTCTCGGCCCACCACCTGTCACTCTTAGCATGCATCGTGCATTTACAAATTCACACACAAATGTGCACAAAGACCCCCCACTCAGCCCCCCCTTGACAAGCACCCCACATTTTAACTTCAAAATGGGCTTTTTTGTGAAGCTGTCACAAAGTCATCACACCCTGGTTTAGTCAGAGATGGAGAAATAGATTGAGAGAGGAGGGGATATTGACATGAGAATGAGTAAGAGTGAAAGAGTGTGACAGAGAGAGATGTCACCCACGCTCCTTTGCTCTCTCTGAACAAGTCGCATGGTACCAACTAACTGACGCGGCTCCCATGTTCAACTTAAAAAAAAAAAAAAAACGACGCTAGACTTTTTGCCTTTTTTTTTTTACTTGTTAAAAGGCTTTCATGGTCTTTGTAGACTTTGGTAAAAGGCAGCAGAAGAGCAGAGGTGTATGCAGCTTCCCAGTGGAGAGAGAAACAGTAACTCAGGTGTCTAGGGTGCTGCTGTGCAACTGAAGAAAAGTCTTGTCAGTGCTGAACTGTGTGAACTGTGATGGTTTGCATTTCAGAGTTACCTTTGGCAGTAGGTTTGAGTTAAACAATAGAGAAATGTAACGTCAGAAACACGTTCTCTGTGCTTTTCCAACTATAACTACTTATATGTTTTCTGTTGTAATGATCCACCTGTGTATTTTCTGTAAGCTACATTGTTAATGACTCAAATTTCCTTTTTCCTACACAAAGAAAAAACTCCTGAAACAGGTTTAAAATATAATCCAATATTTTCTGCCCTATAGACTTTAAATGACTAGACTTTAAATTTGTAATGTATAAAACTGGCTTTAGTCCCAAAGCAAGGATGATGTGAAGAAAAAAAATATTTGCATCTCGAGGGGCAGGTGCTTCTGTATAACACCTAGCAGCTGATGCTTATGGCACTCTCACCAGGATCTATCTTTCTTAGTATATAAGAACTAAGCACTAGTCTTAAATAGCGTACATTTCTGGGTTTTTAGGCAAACACAAAGCAAACTCCAGGATGAGCTAGCAAATGAGCAACTCTGAAAAATGTATTAACTTTCACATGTATACAACTAGCAGGCACATAGCAAACAGAGAGTCAATTATAGCTATGTTTCTCTCATTTTAGATTTGGGTTCTGCTGTTTCATGTGTTGAATAGCATGCAGAATATTACCAAGGATTATTTCTGAAAATAGGTACCTGTTGCAGGAAACTGATGGAATAAGAGTCTGTATAATATGTGGTAAATGTGCTATTCAGGAGAAGCTAAAGTATGGAATTGGAAAACTGGCTTAAATTATTTGAGTCATCTCTGCGATTTTGAGATGTGTATCCGTTTGATCCATTTCTCTAATCATTCTTAACATCTGAAAACAGTAAGTACATTTCTCAAAACAATTTTCAAAACCAGCATAACAATAATAGTTTGCCTCGACAATAAAATGTATGAGACGTGTTAGTGAGTGTAGTGTATTTTTTACAGTGTAAACAACAGCTAAAATTTAAGTGACATTTACTGAACAATGCTGCGCTTTTTCTATGTGGTGTATGTTAATTTCAAGGGCGTAACGTTGTCATACGCAACACATTATATGGATTATGAGTGACTGTGTAGGATTTACATTTGTACCTTTAATGTTTGTACAGCAGTTTGCTCGGAGACCATGTAAAAAAAGAAAATATTATTTTACAGTACTGTATAGCACAAAAAATCTATCACAGCAAATGCCTGTAGAGTCTGGATAAGATGTTCCAAACACCCGTTCCACGCTGCACTGCAAAGAAAGATATCCATAGTGATGTGGGTAAGCCTGAGAGATGGGAGCCTCGGGAGACATATAATAAAAGCACAGTTTACCATTTAAAGTTTGGCCTTATAGGTGTTTCCTGTGTTTAAATTACAAAGTTCGTATTTTTTGCTATGTAGTACAATACAATAAGCATGAAGTATTATTATCATTATTAATATTATTATTATAGCTCTCAGAGGGGCGGATTTAACTAGTGTTATATATTTGTATCCCTGTAGCATAGAAATTGATACGCAGTTACAGTTGCATTTAATCACATGTTCGAAATAATGAAAAATAGGTTTTTATGTGTAATTTCAATAATGTAAAGGTTGAATAAGAAACCTGATTAATGTTGACTGAGAAAAAAAACACAATAAACATTTAACTATGTTATATAAATCAATATTAAATCATGTTCACTCTGTTCGTGAGGAGTAACTGGCAACAAAGTTCTTTTGTTTCAGTTATTTTTCAAACCATGGATGAAGGTATTTTTGTGGATACCCTGATTGGATGAGTTTCCTGTTCAGAGTAGAAAATTTGGTGAATAAAGTATTTAAATTAATCAAATTACTAACGGCTGCAGGAGACAATTTACTGCAAATTGCACTGAATTTAACACCCCCCCAAAAAACATGTTTTATTTTGTACCTGATATGATTGTGATGATTGCTACTATTTATTGGGAATAACAGGGGTGGCGTTGTGTGTACTTGGGTAGAAGGTTCAAAGCTAGGAGTACAGTGCCTGACTATTGGCTGTGTTCAGTGGCTTTTCACTCAGTCCTTACCCAACTGAGACCCACTGTGAACCCTCCGGGCCTTAGTAATGTTTGTATTTTGAAGAAACAGGACATTTGGGTGTGGGAGAGACGGGGTGAATCCCAATAGAAGATGAGTCTTGTTTTTTAGGTAGCCAGGTCACTTTTTTACACTAAGTGATGGGTTTGCAATGTTTCATCAGTGAATGAGCTACTTTTGTGTACTAATGGGACTTGGGCGGATATGAATTGTGTAGTTACTGTCTCAATCTTACAACAGCCCAAAGAAAATAATGAAAAAAAGAATATCTTCTAAAACACAAATACAGATGTGGTAAATGGACTGATACTCAAATAGCTCCATCTACTCAGCTTAGGGACATAAATCACTTTGTAAATGCAAAATATGCATTTCATTTTTAACACAAATTTTTCAGATTTATATGGTAAAATACTTCATCTGGATAAATACAGCACTCCTCCTGAGTTTCAACTCAGGACCGAGACTACATGCAGTTTTCTGCCCTTATATATAAGACATATCAGTCCTCCTCCTTACCGATTCAAAATGCCAATGTCAGTTCTAATTGTTTTTCTACCATGATTGTGACATGATTTGGGTTGTTCATCGTTGAAATCTTTGACAATCTTATTTTATAAATTAGCACTATGGTAGAATGAAAAAACTCAACTCCCATCAGTGCATTTTTGCAGCTGTGAAACCCGGCTTGTAAATCTGACCTAAGGAAATTAAACTTTGAGTTACAAGTACAGATTGAAATTACTATTTATAGTTATCTGTGGTTAAGCGGTACCAACTGCTATCTCCTTCTGAATTTTACTAAAAAAAAAAAAAAAATTGCCAATGCTGGCATGTTTTTCTCACAGCTGCAAATTTCAAAATAATAACGTCAAACTCACGGCAGGTGAGATTTTTGACAGCTGAATGAATGCAAGCTTTTATCTACTCTGTGTCTCCAGTGTGTTTGGATACATGTAATAAAACACCCATGCTGTTACTTAAAATGTGTGAAGGTCTACCTTTTCCATACAAAATGTTTTTTTGTTTTTTTTTTGCATCAGTTGGCAAAGGTAATGAACCCATAGCAATTGGATCTTGAAACAAAATAGTTTGTGCCATGGATGTCAATTAAATATCAACAACATATGTCATTTATAACAATAGTTTATTGTAGAAGGTTTGTTTATATTAAAAGATAAAAAAAAAATAAGTTATGTAACACTAAATTCTATCACGTGTTGTGAAATTCTACTACACACGTTGCATCAAATTTGACTTAAAATAAGTAAAAATACATCTTTAACAACATAGAATTCAATCTGGGTCACAGTTTAGATGCCAGATAAACAGAGATTGCTGCTCTTGACTGAATGCAGCCTTTATGAGGAGGAGCAGCAGTGTTTAAGATTCAGCACATCTCTGTAGACTGTCACCCACACACGCATGTTATATATGAGTGTTCAGCAGTGAAAAATGTTTTAAGCCATCACCAAAGCACTCAGTCATCCACAATTTCAAGCATCATAGATGAGGTGTCCTAAAATGAAAACATAGCCAGACAAACTTATGCAGACACACAGCCATAGACCCACAAAGGGACACAAAAAGACACATTGTTCTTTGTAGTTGTGCGTGGAATGGCCAAAACCTGGTTTTTAACTGTCAGCAAATGACCAAGGACTGTTTTCAAAAGGCATGTTAGTGTTAATTACTAAAATGTGCAACATTTGCCAAGTGGCATACCCCAAAGCCTGCATTTTAGAACCATTTATGTGAGTCAAACCATTTTGTGCTATTTCCCCAATATGAACACTTGAATGTGCAATATAGTGTAAGTTTTGAGTGCAAAATAAATGCCAAATAAAAAAAAAAATAATAATATATACATATATATATATATAATGTGTGTGTATATATATATATATATATATATATAAAAATTTTTTTTTTTTTTTTTTTATACAAATTTTTTTTTTTT
>VUQR01012263.1:0-13315 GCA_015108515.1 Hemichromis elongatus
GTGTCTGTAGTCACTGATGACAGTAGAAGATTCAGTTGTCCAGACTTTGTTAGCCAATAGTGTTGATTTGCGGAGGGTCACATGCTCCAGACAAAGTCAGGGTTGTTGGAAAAGAGGTGGGGTGTAGGAGGAGAGGTGAAGACAGAAAGAAATGGTCTTTCTCTTTCTCTGCCTGTCTTGTCTGTGGGAACTGTCCCAGCTATGGTTACTGCAGAATGCTGTCATTATGCCTTGTGAGGAGCATTCACTCAGAGGCTGCTGCTGTGTGTCACTGTACTCGTGTGTGTGTGTATGTGTATGTGTGTGCATGTGTGTGTGGATTTGCTCTCTCGAGTGCCACTTTTAACACCCATTGGCACTTTTAACTTGTGTGTATGTGTGTGTGTGTGTGTGTGTGTGTGTACAGCGTGTGTGGGCCTTGACTGACGCATCTCTGTTGTTATCGTCAATCAAAAACCAACGTCACATCGGAGTGAAGCGCTGGGAGAGGAATTCAAGTGGGAACGAACGAAAGAAAGAGTGGAACAGATAGAGAGAGACAGAGCGAGGGGGCGGAGGAGAAGCACGAGGTGATCGGAGGCACTTTCACATCAGCTGGCTCTCTGACCTCTGTCTTTCTCTCTCTCTCGATCCCTCACTTTATTTTCTTCTGCTTCCATCCTTCACTCATTCCCTCTCGCAGTCTTTGTCTCATCGTAATCTCTCTCCCAGTGGCCATTCCCACCACATTCTCTCGGGTCACCCAACAAAAGAAGGAGGGCGATGCTCTGACAGTTGCGGGGGCTGTCATATGAGTTTCCTCTCACATACTGACCTCACACATTCAATTTTACTATGGTTGCGGGGACACTCTTATTCCCTGGCTGCAATCTTCTCAACACAACTCTAAAAGTATTAAAGTCTAAACCTCCCTCTACAACAGTTGAACTTATTGTCACCTTATTGTCATTTCATGCAATATTAGCCAGGTTTTTGTATAAGCTCCTATGAATAATAACGAGATAACCATCGTCAAAACATTTTGCAATTTTTTCCTGCGAACACTTTCACTGATTTTGTTTCCTATTTTTAAAACTTTAAATCACCACTCAATTCCTAAAGCCAGGTCCCGAAATTGACCATCACAGCAGATCTGTAGTCGCCAGTGTGTAGCATTCAACTTTTGTCTGTTTTTCGAATTTGGTGCTTTTCATACATTGTTTCAGAAAGTGGAATTTCCTTTAATGCTCATGATTCTCTTAATCCTAATGCAGAATTCTTGTCTTGTGGGAATCGCTTTAAAACACACTCACACACGTGCCCCTCCCCACACACACACACACACACACACAGAGTTTTGTCTGTCAAAAGAGCAGTAAGTCCATTAAGGCAGACAGAGTGAATGCCGAGGGTCGGCTGGTCGAGCACGGGTGATAAAAACATGACGATCCACATAGTGTTGCCACAGAGACGTAGAAGCACAGGGGAGGGGGAACGTAAAGAGTTGTGTGGTCCTGCTTGTCAAAAATATTATAAAAATACTTTTATTTGTCAAGTTAGGGAGATAAAGATTCATCTGCACTTTGTACTTTGATCATAGCTGTTTACTTGATCAAGACTTTGCATAGTGTTCCAGTTTATTGTTATTTTTCACAACACTTCATCAATCAGCCCGAATGCCAAAGAAAGGGAGACAGAATGAGAGCCGACGAGCAGTTGATGCAACACAATATCTATAGATAGACTGGCAAGAGATGGAGTTAAAGAAAGAAAGTGTGTGTCAATAAAGATGGAAACGCTCAAAAACCAAGAGACAGCCGGAGGCAGGGGGATTGGGGGGGGGCATGACAGGGAGGAATGCCAGAATGCCCAAGAGAGGCAAGAACTGCCAGCCCAGTCACAGACAGAGCCCGTCTGGAGAAGAGAGACAGAGAGTGGGGGGAAAGAGCCTGGCCCTGTCAATACAAGGTCATGTGAAAAAAAATACCCCTCTCTCTTCACCCACGCCCGTCCGTCCATCCTTCCCAGTGTCCACGCATCACTTTGCCCCCTGGAATATTTTAGGTAGACAAAACATGTGAAAATTCATCAGATATTAATCAAGAGAAAAGGAGCAAAGGAACACGAGGAGGTGGAAGAGGAACATAAAAGTGAAGGATGTGGTCGTGGCGGGAGACAGAGGGAGTGTGTCTCAGTGTAACAGGTCTTAGGGGAGCTTTTAGCCACAGGGTGGTAAGTGAAGCATGTCATGTGTTGAAGCAGCTCTAGTCAACTTTCTTGATACTTCCACAAAGAGCCCCAGATACACATACAGATATTGGCCTACTGTATGTGTGCTTGTGTATTTTAGGCCTATCTGAGTTCCAGATAGGCCAGAAAATGTATTTTTTTAATAATAAGTACATCTAAAAATGTATAAGTTACTTTTTCTAAAACCAATAGGGTGTTGCAAATGGGATCCTGGGTTCCTCTTCAAGATCACAAATAGCGGATCTTATACCCCCTCCCATAAAAACAGCAGTAGACTGTTTTTTATGTAAAGCAGTTAAAATTTAAGTTTCAAAAAGAACAAAAAACTAACTTTATGACTCGAAAAGCATCAGTGTATTTTTCCTGTTTTGCCCTTTTACAGATGTTTTCCCAAAGTAAGAATTATTATCCAGATATTATACAAGGCCCAGAGTTATGACTTATTGCTTTAGCCGTGCATACATTTTGTCTTTGCAGTAGCCGTAGTTGTCAAGTACAAGTACACATCCTCACCACTAAATAGCTGAGAAAGAAAGTGGAACAAACAGCAGTTTAACTGACAGACATCTTCCCCTGATGTTCTTGGAGAGCAAAAAGGAAGTAAAACGCCAATAAATACTGCCTAATGTTAGAAATGTAAGATGCTTGAAGCTTGTCATGAGTGGTTTTTACTTTTTAGTCTTGGTATTCACAGTGTGTGGTCTTTGACTTCACAGTTAAAATTGTGGCATCTCTTTATTGGGTTTAATGCATTAAATTGCTGAGTTAAAAATGGTTTCAGCCATAATCATATGCAGGTTATTGTTTGTAGTCAAAGGAGCTGTAAGGAAAAGGCATCTGGACTTCTTTAGGTTGCTTGAAGACGTTTCACCTCTTATCCGAGAAGCTAAATATGGGACTCTCCACCATTTGACCCTAGAACTGAAGAAGCTTCTCGGATGAGAGGTGAAACGTCTTCAAGCAACCTAAAGAAGTCCAGACGCCTTTTCCTTACAGCTCCTTAGACTACGATGACCTGGATGACTGAGAACCTTCACAGACACGTTATTGTTTGTACTTTGCAACTTTTTACTGCTTCAACAGATATCATTGATAGTAACCGCTCCTTTGAGTTTAAACGTTTTGTTTTTAACTCTAATTACACATTAATATATTGCTGCTAATTGATTTTAAGTCTTGAAACACATTGTTGACAAAACCCCTTTTCCAAAGTGGTTCAGACATCTTGATTTAGAAAACACAAAAGGAAATGAAATATGTGGCGTTACTGTTCCTCAAAAAAAACTCATTTTATGGGCTGATTTTTCTCTATAGTTGATGGTATCTGTACCTGTTGCTGCAAATTAGGATAATCCACCCTCAAACACATTCTGAAAAGCAGGGTTTCTGTCCTCTCTATCCCTACTTTATCCTTTATCCTCACTTCCTTCCCTCTCCCCCTCCTTTCATCCTTCCATCCTTCCCTCCAATCTCGACTGAACAGTATGGTCTTTGACTGAGTCTTAATCTTCATTACAGGGCATTAGTCCACTGGGGAGGCCCTGTCTCGTCTCCCCACAGCGCAGCCTGGCACTGTCCCACAAGGGACGTCCTGCCACGGCCCAGCACAGACACCCTGCCAACCCCTCTTGCCTCCCACTGGCTTCACCTTGGTCGCCCCTTCGCTCAAATGAACTGTTAAATAAACGGCAGGCCTTAATCCACATGAAGGAGTGGGGGTGGAGGTGGCGGGGTGGATGGCATGGCTGGTCAGAAAGAAACAATAGAGTTGGCCCTGGACGCCTCCATTTAAAGCAACCATCAATCATACTCACCATGAGATTTCACTCGCTTTCTTTTTTTTGATGTAGATTTTATCTTTCATGATTAAATCCCAGGGAATCAAGGCACCGGTAATCTGAGGCATGTGGGCGAGCGCTCATATGCGGTCCATGAGCATGGCCTAGCGTCTGATGAAGTATCAGTTAGGCGTTTGTAGGTGTGCAGCCTTAAGCAGCAGCACTAGCTTCCCTTTTTATGCGTGTCTTCAAACTGTCACAGTGCCCTCTGCGTCGTTTTATTCATCGGCGCTCTCTCACTCTCTCGTGTACATTAATGGTTATACCGCATAAATAGTGTATCACTTCTTTGAGCGTGCTAACAAGGACAGTTGACTTGCTGTGAATTAGATAATTAAAGAGGATGGCTAATTGAGTAAACAACCATCGGGGCCGTCACCCCTAATTAAGTGATTACAAGGAAGAGCACACTCAGCCAGCACAGCGCCAATTAACACGCACACAAACACACACGGAGACACGTGTGAGGACATGGAGAATTATCTGTTAGAGAAACAATGATTAGGCTGAGTGGGGGATCCCAGGAGAGGCAGGCACTGAGAGGATATCACACACACACACACACATATGCAGGCAGGCTCACACAGAGCATCCTCCCAAGAGAGGGTATTCTGTGTCCTAGCAGTAATTCATAGTGGATAATCCTTTTATTCTGCTAATAACACTGAAACTAATGGGAGAAGTTCACTGCAGTCACAGAGCGTGACCTACACGCCGCTGATATGAACCCTACAGACAGCGCCTTGGCACTGAAGGAAGGACTGTCTAACATGACAGTTAAGGATCTATTTACATGAAATTGCTCGTCCTTTCTTTGTCAGTTGTGATTACTGTTTTAAGTACTAGACTGATGCAGAAAAAATACCAAAATGTAAAACTCCAATAAATGCTTTTTTTTTTTTACATAATATATTTGTACAGAGTATATTCATTTCGCATTCAGCTGTGTTCTAGTGTCCCATATGTCAATAGTCAACTCCATTTTATGGGAATACACTATACACTGGGAGTGAACCCCACTCAAATCTCAGCTGTGACATTTCAGATCAAGATGCTCATATGGGGATATTATCATAGAGAGTGTTTCCCTCGGGAGAATTATCCAGAACATTAACCAGGGAGTCAAAATTATTATTTTGCTCCATTTCTCCTTGGGGAATATTGCAGAATGAATATGACATGATTTATTTGAATATAAGCTATATCTAGTCAAATATTTATGTGGCTATTAATGGCTTTGCTCAGAGAAAACTGATTCAATCGGGAGAATGCGAAAGGTCAGGCTGTAATTGAAACTATACCAAATTCAAAATCAGATCTTTGGGTCCAAAAGTCGCATTTAATTTTACACAAAAAGAGATTATTGCATGTTTTCATAACTCGTTTTTAATCAGCTGTTTTTTCCTTAATGCGCCAGGTCAGATGTAATATTTTCCCGAGTGTACAGGATTTTCACAGCAGCGCTCAAAAGCAGATCAGCTTGGCTTAAAATCCACTTACAATGAAAAAGAAGAAAGAAGAAGAAGAAAAAAAAAACATGCATTAATTAAGAATCGCTCCGGGGATGAAGTTCAATTATTTTTGGGGCAGAAAAGATTTTCCGTCTCGGTCAGGATGACTGTGGTGTGGTGTTATCTGCTAACAACAAGGCCAGCCTCTCTACTCCCCTACCAGCACCATTGTGAGGCTGATTTAAGATCCTCAGCTAATGGGCATACCTGCCTGACAAACATGACTTCTTAGCAGGTGACTCCTGTCAAGTATGTCTGAAATAACAGGTAAATGAATTAGCAATAAAATGGACTTAGGGTTAACAGGCAGGGGTGCCCATTATTACAGCTCCTAATCACTAAAGAGATGCCATTCACTTGCCTTAAGAAGGCAGCATTTTTCACCGCTTGCTGGCCACCGGCCCCCTCAGAGCCACAACACATTTCTAATGGAAGGCTCTCTGCTTGAGTTCCAACCTCCCGAAAGCCCCCAACCATTTCTTTCTTTCGCTCTCTTTTCTCTCCTCCACCTACACCCCACTCCCCCCTTTCTCTCCTGTAAGATTATCAGTTTTGATTACTGCCGGCAACAGGCTCTTACCAGCGGTCGGAAGCGGCGTCTTACAGACCTGAAAGGCCCTCAGCAGGTTGCAAGAAGCTTTTGAAATTATGGGGCTTGGCTCAGAGGGAAAGTGCTCTGCGCGCCGCTTTGTGGCCATTTAATCAACTCCTGACTTTTGATAGTCAAATAATGGCTAATTACAGTAGCACCTGCCCACAGGGTTAAAGGGTGGAATAGATTTAATGAGAGAAAGGGAAGAAAGAGATGGAGCAAAAGAGACAAGAAAATGAAAGAGAGTGAAGAGCAAAGAAAGATGGAGAGTGTGTACTATTATCTTCATGTCTTTCTGAATGGGAGCAATGAATCACTAAGCTCTGCATGCTCCCGTGTGCCACCACCTCTTCCTCACAATTAGGAGTTGTTTTTCTCATATGGAGCACATGATTGACGAGGGTGGCGTGGACTACGTGAGAAGAAAGTGAGACCGAGAGAAGCAAGATTGACTTTGATTAATGGTTTGTGTTTGTATATATGAAAAAACACACAAAAAAATGTTGAAGGATGCTTATCTGAGCTTGCATTTTTCTTTCCTGCCTATTGTGATAGGTGCTGGGGTTCAGCTCAGCTAACATGAATTATTTCAGGACAGCAAATAGTCTCTCCCTACCACGACCAGTAAGTTTACGCAAGCGGAAATTGTCTGTGAATTAAAAAAAATTCATTTACAAAGAATTGCTTCATAAAATTGCTCCCATGTCACCCTTTGCCCAAATTTTCAGTCCATCTTTGTCTGCTTCTCCACGTCTCTAGGGAGGCAGTTAGAGAAATAATGAGTGAAGAAGAATGGGGCTATTAAAGAGACAATTTGATAGTTCACACACCATATCCGGCATCTAGAAACAAGATGTGCTTGATCGGGCACACGCAACAACCCCCACCCCCTCCTCACTGAAATGCGCGTGCGGTGCACACACACACACACACAAACACACACACACATACACACACACACACACGGGCCAGCTGGGGCAGCAGATCAAAGCATATTAAAAATGACCTATGTGTCGGTGCATTGATCTAGGACCAGGTGGCACCCATATATGCAGGCCGAGTTGCTTGTTTGCTTTTTTGCCCCCTCCTTTTTCTCTCTTTCTCCCTTGCCCTCTCTCTCTTCCGCCTTTCTTGTGACCAGCGACAACTTAGTCCCGGAACTCTATTGTTCAGGCACAAAGGCTATGTAAAGACACGTCAGCGATTACAAAGCTGCAATGGCACAGCTCAATTACTCAAACGTTGCTGTGTACCGTGGTGGGATACATGTGTTTGTCGGTTGAGTGTGTGCGCGCTAGGAAAAAAAATCCAAAAAAACCCGTCAGTGTACTCACAGTGAGTGCGTCGCCCCTGTGAGATATTAACTGGGTTGTGGCTGTGTCAGCAGCGCCGCACTGTGTTTTTACTCTTTCATGTTCCATTTATTTGACCTCTGACCCACCAACACACAGCAGCCCCACTCCAGCCCCCTTCGTGCACACCTCTGCACCTTTGTGCACAAACACGTGCACATACACACGTGCAAACATTCACCCACCTACACACACACACACACATATCTTCAAATGAAACAGAGTAATCCATTTCTCTCTTTGACCCTCTCCCTTTTTGAGCTATTACAAACCATATTTGCCCCATCCAATCAGTTTGATTAATCATGCGCCAGACCAAAGGCTTGCAATTAGATGACCAGAGCATTGTGCCCCTCTCTTCACATAAACACACCCGCGCACAGGCACACACACACACACACTGGCGCTTGTGGGGAAGTATTTCCCCATAGACGTCCTCAGTGTGACAGCACCATAAACTGGCCATTTATCAAAGTGTCCCCCAAGTGCGCACACACACATACACACATTCACTCACACACACACACAGATGATTAGAGAAGTAGTCCCAGGCCATTGTCTTAGTGGTGGAAAAAGCTATTTGTTAGCAGCAAATTGTCATTTATTTATGTAACAAGGCGTACAACTTATCATCTTCCAGTTTTCAGTTTTCCCGGCTCCTGACTCTGAGTTGTCAGTTAGTGTAACATTATTATTTCTCACGTTGCATATGTGTAACTGCACATCAAACAGAAAGGGATTCAGCACAGCTGGCTTTTCAGCAAGCTTATTATGCTTTTGAAATGTCATTATTAAATAATATGTATAATAATCCATGAAAGCTTCATACTGTAAAATCTGTTCAAGAAGTAGTCCCTGTATGCCCTGAATCCAAGGAGGTACATAAATGTGTTTGTTTGGAGAGTTGCCCTTTAGTAGTATCCACATGGCTAAAGTAATGCAGAGCCCCTGCCATTCTTTATGGCACTGGGTCAATAGTAATAATAAAAGAGATATTCATAGACATGTGGAGGGGGGGCTTTCACTCTCCTATATCAGTTGAAGATTTAAAAGCCCCCGTTTTTTTTTCTTTACTATTTTTTATCTCAGTATTTCAGTCTGTTTACTCAAAGTGAATGTAGCGGTGGCAACAAAGCCAGCCTTCACCCTATTGATTTCTACACACGTGCATATTTCCTTTTTAACTGCTCATGACATTTTTATAAATTATGGGGTTTTTTTGTTTGTTTGGGTTTTTTTGCAGGTGAGTCCTCTGTCAGTACCTAAGTACATGGCCCCATGCACAGTAGGAAATAAAGCACAGTATTAAAGTCTCTCTTCACAGTTATAGCGTCCGTCCGAAACAGCTATTCTAGCCATGCAGGCGGGTCTGCAGCGGCTCACTGAAGCCTTTTTTATTGCTGGCCTGTGTTCCGGAGGGCACTCTGTGTCAGTAATCAGGATATGGGGGTTATCCTGGCTGACCTATGTATTGAGCCTGCTAGTGCAGCCATTTCCAGTGCTAACACAAGGTAAAAGCAGCAATTTTCTCTGCTGCAAAGGGAGCTTCTGGACTCTTGCCTTTAAACAACATGGCAGGCCAGGAATGAGCTGGCTGCCTGACCTGGCATCAAATGTTTAGCAAATGTTTCTAGAAATACTGAAGAAGTACAGTCAACATTACGACCATAGAGAGTTTACGCAACATGCAAGTTATGCAGCGGAGAAATAACACAGATTCTTAGTATGAAATAGTTTTTTGCATGGTTTTTTTAGGGTTCAAAGACACTCTGCAAGTTGAAAACAAATATTCCTGTTTCACTATAGTGTGCTCCTCATTTCTCATATTTTTTGTCATTTTTTTAAAGTCTTGCTCGTCACAATTGAAGCATTGTTAGAAATTTTGGTATTCGGCAAAGAGTTTTTGCAAAATGTCCATCAGCGTCAAGAAAGCCAAGACGCTCATGAGGGAGGGAACAACATGGCAGTTGATTGTTTTCTAAAGGAATTAGCTTGGCCTGACCCTCTTGAGCCTTGCCATCTTTTGAATGGCTGACACTTTATTTGTTTTGTCCCTATAAAAACAGAATCTCCCCAGCACCAAAGCGCCCACTCGCCCTGGTATTGTCACAAGCAACGAGACTCACTTTTCCCTTCCTTGTCTCTGTGACAAGGGAAAAAAAAAAGCCCCAGGGTTTTTACACAATCACAGGAGGCAATGCAGAGGTATGTGTGTGCTGTGATAAGACAGAGCGATGGGAGACAGATATGAGAAGGGCAGTGGCGGTCACGCACTCACTCACACACACACACTGAGCCGTACACACTGGTCCAGCTAGCGTCCAGACAGCAGACTCAGGTAACATCGTGCTGTAGGTGTTAGTGATTAATAACGAAAGACAACGTAATGAGAAAATATGTTAATGTTTGAACATGTTTAATCAAGTATGTCCCAATGAGACAAAAGTTTCATTGACACAGTCTTTTCTTTTCACATTTTGTGCGCATTCTCTGAGCACTGGCATTACTTGCATGTCCAGCTGTGTGCAGGCGCCCCCTGTTGCCTATTATCCTTTACTTTCCTCCCTGCAGAAAGGAAAGACATGAAAAGTTCCACATGCAAACGCAAACACAGATATTCATAAACTTCCCTAAATGTGTGCGTGTGCATCAACAGTGGTGTTATCACAGATATATTGCAGATCACATCAACGTATCTTCTGCAGTGGATAATTTTTATCAAAAATAATGTCAGACTTTAATAGTGAAACAAAGGTGCTTGGCTTGCATGATCTCATAATAACTCTCCACATCATTTTTCTGCACACACACAAATAATTCTCACCCATCAATCCCCGCATGACCCCGTTTCAAATTCATTAACAAGGCTTCAGAACTTGCAGACACAGCAATCACCCCAAGCAAAATAAATTCCTGCGCCAGAGGATAGAGAGAGCCTGTGTAGTTGTGTATGTGTGTGTGTGTGTGTGTGTGTGTAAATTATAGCAGTGCTATGTCGTCCACTGCAGAGTGGTGCGAGGAATCTGTTTGGACAACTGCTGGATGTTTTGGTTCCCCCACGGTGTCGTGAAAAACCAGGCAGCCGCTGTATCTTTTACAAATTAGCTCGTGTTGTCTACCAAGCACTTTCCCTTATCCCTGGTCTTAGCTTTGGCTGCCCATTGCAGTACAACCCTGGCTATGTGTGGGGCTGCCAAGTAGGGTTAACAAGAGGAGAGTCAAGGAGAGCACAGGAAAGATAACTGACATAATTTTGTCTGACAGTTTTCATGTTTTATTAAACAGGTACAAATGTTTTATGAGTACGATAACTGAATGTAAAGTGTTACATGTCACATTTGAATTTCAAACATGACTGTGTGTGATGGTTAAAGATGACTCTGTGTATTTAATTTCAGCTACTGAAAGTTATACTTTTTGAGTTCTGTGATGTCTGTGAACCTTTGACATTGCCTCTGCTGTTGAACATAGCACAGGATGCAAAATCTTGGTCATTTATAGCCATCTAATAACACATGGCATCCCTAAATTTCTTTTTTCTGAACTGCATCTTCTCGATCTACTCGCTTTTTTTCATTAAAACTGCAACATGGGCAGAATTTGTGAGCTTGAATTCTTTTTCGGATTTTTATAGCGACCTTGTCAAAAGTAGAAGAAAGGGGACTCATTCATGGGGCAGGACAGTTAATTACAAAAACAGAACCTGTTAGAAACACGGCACCAGAAACGAGGCTGCAGTGTTGAGGTTCGACTCGGTGTGTAAAGTTCTTTCCATGTGCTGTCAGTTGTAAATGTCCATCTGCGTCTGGTTAGCAGCGCTGCTAAAGGCTACAGTAGGCTGAGGTGAGAGATATTTGATGGAGAAGGTCAAAGCTAGTCATGTGACGAGTGGAGCTGCTACACACAGAGATGTTTTTACTACTGATTTATGATGTAAAAGCATTCGGGCTGTGAAAGCGATAGAAGAGAACCCATATGTGAGTCAGACAGTCTATGAAATGGTGTTGCGCAGAACTAAGGGTGCATCTGTAATGAAAAGTAAATTACTCATTGCCAAGCTTCATTTTTGGTTAGAGTTATTAGAAAATGCATGGACTCTGATTTACATGTCCATCTTATTGAGGCTAATTTAGTTTTAATAACAAAAGTACCAAAGCGCTGATTTTTTTTTTTACCTAGGCAAAACAAGAATATGTAAGCTTTCTATCTAAGAAATGTGCATAAACACTGTAGTACGTCTCCAGGCATTTTGGCTGTTTGCTGTGTTTTTGTCACATTTTGTCATTTTAATTGTTTTGGGTTTTTTTTCGTTTTCTCTTTTGTGGCATGTGTTTTTACCATATGGACGAAGCGAGTGGTGAGCTGTTCAGTGGATTTCTTTCCATTTTTTACCTGTTTAATTGAGTACTACGAAAACACAGTTATAGTGATTGAATTTCTAAATATTCAAAAGAAATGTCCAGGGCTTCATGCCTGTGGCGTAAAAGGTTGCTAAAAAGTTAGTATTTCATTAGGAATTGCAACTTATATTTTTGCTTCATTTATTAGCACATTTTATGCTATTTATAAATGTATGGAGGAGGATGGAACATTTACACGGTTTAAATAATGTGATTCAGTGCTTGAGGCTTCAAGCTGGAGTGAGGCAGATTCATTCACAGAGCCTGTATCATCTTTCATACATACTGTATAAGCGGCAGGACTGTAACAGTCCATATATCACTAACATATGGCTCCTTATCAGTATGACATTCATTAAAATGAAAATGTCACATAGTTTGCAGAGGAGAAGGGAGACCCGATGAACTTTGCAGGAAGAGTTTTGCTTTCTCTAAAAGATAATGTCAGCAGCTGCAACGTACAGCACATGTGTCGTACACTGTTATAGCAAAGATGAAATAACCAATTAAAAGAAACCCATTCTGCTCATAGATTAGTGAAGAGTAACTGCACTTCATGTGCACTGTTCTTGTTCTGTGGTGGTTGAGTTTGATGTTAATTTCCTTGTGACGCTCAGGTTTCTCTCACTGAAGAAAACTGAAAAATGATAGAACAGTTGTGAAACCTGCAATTTTTTGACAGCTGGTAAATACCAAAGTATCAACAGGCATCTGTTGTAATGTTTATAGTTATAAATGAGCACTTTTAACTAAACCGGGCTTGTCTGTAATTGTAACCAGCAGTTACATGAAAATAACATAAACCAGAAGGAGAATTATTTCTGGTCTATATTCATCCACTTTATTTTAAAGGGTCCTGATGAGTGGCTGTCAGCTATCCCCTTTGCCAACACACAGACCATGTGTTAGTGGCTGTTATCATGGGCACTGAGTGAATATTTGTGGTAAATAATACCCTTCAAAACTTACTCCAGTACCAAAATTAATATAATACTTACATTCCCTACTAATTCCCCAGACAAAATTCCGAAATTTTCTCCAGCAATTAATGTTTCACCCTCTCTGTATCTCTCTATGAAAAGCACAGAGTAGGTAGAGGTGAGAAATAACAGAATGGCCAGAAACTGTTTTTTCTGGGGCCTTCCTGGGTCACTGAGCGACCATCTAACATGTCAGTGACCCTGGGTTGTTAACCACTGCACACGCACACGCTCCAAGACTAATACAAAGTTTGGTCTTTGCAACATAAACACATGCATATGCATGCACACTTGCACACTCAGAGCTAGACACCCGAGGGGGAATGTTCTCTGATGGCGGTGGTAGTAATTGAATCAAGCCAAAACCAAACTCTGCTCACCCCCCCCACCCCCCCCCCCCCCCCCCTGTTACA
>VUQR01012264.1:0-11008 GCA_015108515.1 Hemichromis elongatus
CCCTTAGTTATGCTGCAATAGACGTAGGCTGCCGGGGGATTCCCATGATGCATTGAGTTTTCCTTTCCAGTCACCTTTCTCACTCACTGTGTTAACAGACCTCTCTGCATTGAATTGTACCTGCTACTAATCTCTGTCTCTCTTCCACAGCATGTCTTTATCCTGTTCTTTTCTTCTCTCACCCCAACCAGTTGCAGCAGATGGCCCCGCCCCTCCCTGAGCCTGGTTCTGCCGGAGGTTTCTTCCTGTTAAAAGGGAGTTTTTCCTTCCCATCGTCGCCAAAGTGCTTGCTCATAGGGGGTCATATGATTGTTGGGTTTTCTCTGTATGTACTAAGCGCCTTGAGGCGACTGTTGTTGTGATCTGGCGCTATATCAATAAAATTGAATTGAATTGAATCAAAGCATTATCCTCAGTTTCTCCTTTAGTCAGGGATCTCTCCACGCCAATGCAAACAAATCCACTAACACGCAAAGCAGCCGAATAAACAGTGAACACAGCTCAGATTCACATCACTTCATCTCAGTTTAATGAATATTGCAAAGCATACATGATATGAGGCCTGTTACATTAACTGCAGGTAAAAGATGCTGAAGAAATGTCATACACAATAAGTCGTTTAAAAATAAATTTATTCAAGGCTGATTAAAAGGAAAGAAGCTGATCAAAGTCTTTACTACAGACTAACAAACAAAGCAGGTATGTAAGCACACGCCATCAGTACCTTCAGTGATAATCTGTAGAAAAGTCACTGGTTTATACAAGCACCATAACATGCACACAGTTTATGGTTTATAACAGCATTCAGTTTAAATTATTCTAAAAACATGGTTAACTGTAAAAAAGAGATAAAAATATTAACTTTTCCCAATCCAAAAATTACACATCCCGTTAAGTTTCTTTGAATTAATAGCTTCGTATAACCCACTAAGTAAGTAAGTAAAGGTTTATTTTTATAGCACTTTTCACAGACAGATGTCACAAAGTTATTCACAAGAGAGGTAACAAAAACACGATACAATCATAAATCCCTGGTCTAATTAAAAGCACTTCACCACAATATCACTGTAAAAATTGCACCCTCATTACTACGATATTTACGGTTCATTTATAAAAACTTTCTCCAACAAAACTATTTAAGAACTGAGATTTCTGCCACCTCGTGAAATAAAAAGAGGCTGGAGAGAGCATGAATAGCATGAATAATTAAGGCTTTTAGAAATCTTTACTGTCTCTGTTAGCTGTACAAATGCACAACAACTGACCAGTATAACCTTGAATTATATCCACACTGGTGAATGAAACATCTATTTTTCACAAGTTTCTTCATCTATTATAGGTGATCAATCTGCCCATGTCATTCAGCCAGTATTTGTATACAGAGACAATGCTGTGGAGACACTTTATGTAGGCCCACAGCATCTTTTCACACAGTGTAACACACACAAATTAAAACTACATAAAATATAACAAAGATAAAATGTGACAAAAAAGTTTCAACAAAAACAAAGCCGTAAAAAATATGTGTAAAAGCAATTAGTCATTAAATTTGTATGTTATTCAGTACAGTAAATTTCCTATGATAAACATATCTGGAAGTTTGTAGCCCCTCGAAATGCTGTCATACATGTCATGCATTTATGACCACAGGGTAAAATTTAAAAAATAAAAAAGGATTACATTATTTTCAGGTCTCTGGTAGAAAATTCATTCATTCATTCACCACCAAATGTCTGGTGACTACCACTCTGTTGTGCAGAATGGGTAGGAGGGTAACTGCTACATTGTCCTTTGGTCTGAGGAGCAGACTCTCTCCTACAGCTCACACAGAGATGCTGTGGACTCATATGACCAGAACCCAAACCCAAACCCAAAGGCGGGGTAGACTGGTTCAGTGAATGTGGTGTGGAAGGTGTGCAGGTGGGTCAGTTCATCCGAGCAGACCCGGTAGAAGGACACAGTACCAGCAGGACAGTCCACATACACTGCTATTCTTTTAGGCAGAGTAGCGCCATAGGGAAGATAGACAACATGTTCTTTCTTGTTGTGCCAAAAAGAATATTTGTCTTGAGTGCAGATCAGACTCCAGCACTGGTCATTCCACCCGAGCCTGCAGTCTGCACTGTTCCCTTTCCTGCTGATTCTTTTGTAAGTCACTGCAATGACAACTTGCCCTTCCCTTTCCACCTCCCAGTAACAACGACCAGTCAGTGCATTTTTACACAGCACCTGCCAGCAGCAGTAGTCAAACCTCTCCGGATGATTTGGATAGGGCTGTTCCTCTTTCACTACAGTCACCTTCTTGTTGTCATCAGACAGTTTGAGGTTTCTGTGCACTGTATTTGGATCCAGTTCAAGCCCACAGACATCTGAAAGAGACGGCAGCACAGAGTATCATTCTATCATCCAACCACAGACTCACAAAACAGATATTTTTTTGTTTTTTGGAGTCAGAAATGACCATGTTTGAAGGCGGTTCAATCCCTGTCTGCTGCAGTCTGCATGCCAAATACCCTTGGGCAAGATACTAACCCCAAGTTGTCTGATCAGAGTAAGAATGTGTTTGAAAGTTAGATAGCACTTACATAGAAAGAGAAAAAGTGCTTGTGTGAATGGGTGAATGAGGCAAGCTGTGTAAAGCCTTTGAGTGCTCAGATAGGGTACAAAAGCACAGTTTAGGAACTAGTCCATTTACCATTTATATGGACACAGATATCTGCTACTTAGTGATATATAACAATACAATTCTAGAAATTCATTCATTAAAACTGGAGCACAGACTAATAGAACAGTGAGTGAATACAACTAACCAGACAGCCACCTTATTATTTGTCAGATAAATGCATTGAAAATGCTGCAAAGACACAAACATAACCAAAAGATCCTGTTTATGGACTCCAATTATCTGAAATGAACCCTAACAGACTATTGACCAAAACAAACAGAGAACGAGGCCACTGCCCAAATACTGCAAGGTCGGTTTTTGTAGATTAGTTCTATTTTTCTTCATATGAAATCTATATTGAAATTTAAATATTTGTCTCTTACACTTCCTCAGACCAGGTTTCAGTCGCTGTTCTCCACAATGGTCCACCCTGGGCAAAGAAACAAGGAAAAAAACTTATTTTCTCATCTTTCTTTCTACTACCAAGTTTTTAATAATAATGTATTATTTTTAATGCTTTTTACATTTTATATATTTAATGCTAATTATTATTATTATTGTTGTTGTTAAAGTTATTTAATCATTGTATTCCATACTCTGTGCTCTCTTATTTTTGTTTGTATTAGTGAAGGCTACAAATGATCTTCTTATGGTCTCTAGAAAGAGAGAGCACATTTTTCTTATACTCCCTCTCTTTAGTGGCTCCTTGTTAAATCCAGAATGGTATTTAAAACCATTCCCCTCACATACAAGATTATACTTGTTGTTCCTAAAGTGTTTAAAAGTAGAATGGGAGGCGGAGCCTTCAGTTTTCAGGCCCCTCTTCTATGGAACCAGCTTCAGTTTGGATTCAGGAGACAGACACTATCTCTACTTTTAAGATCAGGCTTCAAACTTTCCTTTTTGCCAAATCATATAGTTAGGGCTGGACCAGGTGACCCTGAATCCTCCCTTAGTGATGCTGCAATAGACGTAGGCTGCTCAGGGGTTTGCCATGATGTACTGACATGTTTAAAAAACTATTTATATTTTTCCAAAATAAATCTTGTTTAATTATCTCCAAAATATAGGGGCAGTGTTTTAAGCAAGAGGTCATCATCAGTAATGCGTGAAATGTCAGAGGGATAATAATATGAACTATATTAAAAAGGGTTTTAATTAGTCATGAGTAGGCTGTTAAGTTTCTGTTCATACCTGAGTGTTTCCAGTTGGCATTGTCTATCCTTCACACCAAAAGAAAGTAGAGTCACTCCTTGGTCTCCTGGATAATTGTAGCTCAGGTCCAATTCTCTCAGATGGGAAGGGTTTGAACTCAGAGCTGAGGCCAGAGCAGCACAGCCTTGTTCTGTGACTTGACAGCCTGATAACCTGAAATTAATTCAGTTATTTTTTTTCTTAAGCTAGAAACTTCCCTACAAAACTTGGTAACAGAATTCTGAAAATTATACAAATAAGAAATGAAAAAGATAGCACCTTTGTATTACATTGTACTTCATAAGTAAGTCCAGTTACATTATTAACAAATCAAATCAATCAAAGAAATAATAATAATAAAACTATATGAACTATATGAAAATTGTAAAATTAGATTATAAAAATGACAATAATGTTCCTAAAATGAAGAAATTGTGGAGTTCTGACCAGAGAGTTTCCAGTACGCAGTGATGACTCTCCAGTCCAGCAGATAACAGCTGTACTCCTGAATCCTGCAGGTCATTGTTGCTCACATCCAGTTCTTTCAGATTTAAGGATTGTGTGCTAATAACTGTAGAAAGAGTCTCACAGCTTTTCCATGACAAGTTACAGCCACTCAGCCTGTTTATAAACCAATCATTAGACATATTAAAATACCAATAATATTTAAAATAGCACAAAAAGACAGACAGAGATTGATGCAAATCAACATTACAGTTACAATTACAGAGTGACATTTTTTCACATAAGGCCAGGTGGGTTTAGATGATCTCAAACATATAAGTATGACATATGAACAAAACAAAAACAAACTCAACCCCCCCCAAAACCAAAGAGAAATTAAGAAAAAGCTTAAATGCGTTTTCACAACACTGTATGTTGTAATCAAGAAGGTAAAAAATATTTTAATAGTAATTAAGTTTACTGAGACTAACAATAAAATATGCCACAAAACCCAGTTAGACGAGCATCAGCCAGCATTAACATTCCTGACCTGAGAATTTCCAGTGGGCAATGTGGACCTTCCAATATGGTAGAAAGTATCTTCACTCCTGAATCCTCCAGGTTGTTGTTACTCAGGTCCAACTCTCTCAGACAAGAGGACTGGGCACTGAGAACTGGAGACAGCCTTTTTACACTTTTCTCTGATAGGTTACAAAAACTCAACCTGAAAAATTAACCAACAACAGAGAAAACCATTGAAAAGGTATTTTAAAATCTATATGAGTTTCAATAGTAGCTAACCAGTGACTTTTAATAGATATCATAGCACTTACAAAGCTTTGTTGGAGGCTTTAACCACAGGCAGCAGCTTCAGAAGAACCTCCTCTGAAGCTGAGTATTTCTTCAGGTCAAAGACATCTAGATTTTCTGATGATAATAAGATGAAGACCAGAGCTGACCACTGAGATGGAACTAGCTCATTTGTGTAAAGATTTCCTGAACTCAATGACTTTTGGATCTCCTCCAATAGAGAATGATCATTCACTTCATTCAAACAGTGAAACAAATTGATGCTTTTCTCAGAAGGGAGATCATCATCAAGCCTTTCCTTGATGTACTGGACTGTTTCCTGTGAGCTACTTCCTGTCTTTCTCAGTAGGCCTTGTAGGAGAATCTGATTGGTCTCCAGTGAAAGACCCAGAAGGAAACGGAGGAACAAGTCCAGGTGTCCATTTGGGCTCTGTAAGGCCTTGTCCACAGCACTCTGGTGGAGAGTTGATTTGCTTCTTGAAAGTCTAGAAATCCAGGATGATTGTTGAAGTTCGTCCAGCAGATTGAGTCCAGAACTGAAGAAGGTCATATGGACATACAGAGCAGCCAGAAACTCCTGAACACTCAGGTGGATAAAGGAAAACATTTTGTCCTGGTGCAACACTCTTTCCTCTTTAAATATCGCTGTAAAAAGTCCTGCATATACTGAGGCACTTGTGACACTAATGCCACAGTCTTTCAAGTCTGATTCATAAAAGATCAGGTTGCCTTTCTGTAGTTGTTCAAAAGCCAGTTTTCCCAAAGATAAAATCATCTCCTTGCTTGCTTGATTCCACTGTGGATCAGCATCAGTTCCTCCCTGATTCTTGATCTTCTTCACTTTGGCTTGAGATATCAAAAGGTGGATGTACATCTCAGTCAGGGTCTTGGGCAGCTCTTCTTTCTTTTTAGTTTGCAACATATCCTCCAGAACTATAGCAGTGATCCAACAGAAGACTGGGATGTGGCACATGATGTTTAAGCTCTGTGACATTTTGATATGAGAGATCATTCTGCTGATCAGCTCCTCATCTCTGAATTTCTTTCTGAAGTAATCTAGTTTTTGAGCATCGGTGAAGCCTGTAACTTCTGTCACAATGTTTACATACTCAGAAGGGATCTGATTGGCTGCTGCAGGCCTTGTGGTTATCCAGAGGCGAGCAGAGGGAAGCAGGTTCCCCCTGATGAGGTTTATCAGCAGCACATCCACTGAGGTGGACTCTGTAGCATCAGTCAGGATTGTAGTTTTGTGGAAGTCCAGAGGAAGTCGACACTCATCCAGACCATCAAAGACGAACACAACCTTAAACCCTTCAAAGCTGCAGATTCCTGCTTCTTTGTTTTTAGTAAAAAAATGATTCACAAGTTCCACCAAGCTGAACTTTTTGTCTTTCAGCACATTCAGCTCTCTGAAAGCAAATAAAAACGTGAAGTGGATGTCCTGGTTGGCTTTGTCTTCAGCCCAGTCCAGGGTGAACTTCTGTGTTAGGACAGTTTTCCCAATGCCAGCCACTCCCTTTGTCAGCACTGTTCTGATTGGTTTATCTTTAACAGGCGAGGTTTTGAAGACGTCTTCAGATCGAATTCTTATTTCTGGTCTGTCTGGTTTCCTGTGTGCTTTTTCAATCAGACTGATCTCATGTTCCTTGTTGACCTCTTGACTGTTTTCTATTTTAAGGCAAACCTCTGTGTAGGTTTCATTTTGAAGCTTAGATTTTCCTCCTTTTTTAAATTTTTCAGCTGATTCCTTAAACTTTTTCTTCAGGTTGGATTTGAGGTTTTTCTGGAACTCTGCAAAACCCTCTAAATAAACAGTGAAACGGTGAGAGTAGATGTGAGTAAATGTCAGCTATGAAAAAAAGGGGCTACATTTATGTAATTGTGATAGTGGTCAATAGAGAATAAGCAGAATGTTGTTAGGATGGCAAGAACAAGCTCTTAGCAAAAACCAGTAATTACCCAGTTTTCTGTAGCAGTTTTGTTCATCTACACTAAAATATACCTACTAGGGATGTCCTGATCCAATCATGTGATCGGAAATCGGGCCCGATCTGATCATGTGGCTTCAGACTCGATCGGAATTTGACGTTACCTCCTGATCAGGACTCGGCTATATATATATATATATATATATTCTCATTACTTTTTAACACATCTATAGTTATGCGGTGGCACAGCGTTAGACCTCTTGACTCCACACAGAAACAGCAACGCGTGCAGCATGACGTCACTTTGTTGCAGAGACACCTGCTGGCAGAACACGGAAGCAGCTTGAAGTGGAAAGCGCGAGTATGTCTGCAGTCTGGAGGGATTATAAAGTTGATGACAACATTGCCATGGCAAACTGTGAGATATGTAAACTTGGGATTGCAAGAGGTGGAAAGGAAAAGGATCCATTTAACACAACAAACCTGATACGGCGCCTCAAAAACAAACACCGACACAATACAGCGAATTTACCCAGAAAACCAGCCGAAGACAAGTCAGCCCACGCTGCAGGAGAGTTTGGACACACTGTGGCACTTTGATTTGTTCATTTGTTCACATGCCTGCCGGTTGAGGTGCTATTTGTTTTTATATTAGACTTTCTTTTTTTAACTGCAGCATTAAAGTCCATAAGTTAAGAATTTGTAATTTATTGCTTGATTTTTCAAGCTACCTCACAAAAGTGCTTTGTTTGTTAACATAGTCATTGAATGTTAAAATAAGGAGAATTAAATAAAAAAAAGTGAGGAACATCCAGGATCTGTTTCTTCGCTTTTCTTTTTTCTGTTTTTATGCATTATAAACGGATCGGATCGGGACTCGATATCGGTAGATACTCAAAACCAAATGACTCGGACTCAAGGCCAAAATAACCTGATCGGGACATCCCTAATACCTATCATGTCCTTGAGTGTGTTAAATACATTTCATATCAAAACCTTTAATAAATCTCATTTTTTATAATTTTATTCAACTCCCAAAGCCACTACCGCCATTTCTTGCTATCATCTGAGATCTACTATTTGTGTATTAGGGTAAAGAACAGCATCTGAAGTTATCATGTAAATTTCTGTACTGTTGTTCATGACAGACTAAAAAATTGAATTAGATACATTATCTGCCTAAATTATAGTAATCACAAAGTGCACCTGATACCACAAATCCAAGCACATTTTGTGAGTTTAATCCATGACTTACCTGCTTCAGGTTCTGCATTTGGGTCAATAAGAATCTGCACAAGGTCATTCCTATCTAGCTTCCTCAAAACCTTTTTGGTGACCTCAAGCACATTTTCACAGTATGTTTGCAGCATTTGATCCACTGTGTCTGGCCTGTCTGCCTTATCTAGTCTGCTCTTTGGGATTATTGGGAAGCGTTCTAGGACGTCAGACTTTTGCAGGTACCACTTGAACTCTTTTAACTCATTGTCTCCCAGATCTTTCAGTGCTCTCAGGAGCAGCTCTTCACGTGTTGAATTCGACATCATGTTTCCCTGCCAAAATCAAAGAAAATTGCATGTCTGAAACAGGTCTATAATAGCTGGGGTGATTCAATGGGGCTATAATTATTATCTGTTATACTACATATATACTTTTATTCTCTTAATACTTTTATAGTAGCAGCCAGAACTCCATAAAATTTACAAAATAACAGTTGACTATAAACTTCTCCCTTTTAAACCAGTTTAAAAGGGAGAAGAAAAGGAAACACTCAGGTGTCATGATGAAGGACCAGCAGAAAGACTCTTCAGAAACAAATGTGTGATGCCAAACCTGTAGGTATCTAAAGGAGAGTGAGGGTTTAGCACAGATTCTTTCCACCATGGATCAGAAATCCTAACTTGGACTTGATATGTTGTCAAATATTGGAAGAAACCCTCTATCACTGGAAATTCAATCATCATATTAAAATCACCCAATTTCCAGCTACACCTTATCATTCATCTGTCTGTCTGACGTTTCCACATACATGGTTTTAAAAGTTTCAACTTTAAATTTTTACTTCAATACATTTCTTCTTTTCTATGTTGTACTTAGAAATGGTAATAATTCCATCACATATGAATATTCAGTCACATGTGAATATACTTCATGTTTTATTCACTTTATCCAATTTAACTTCATCATTCATCAACTTTATCGTTAGCTCATTTTCAAATGAAGATTAATTTTAACATAATCTCTTTTTAACTCAAATACAGAAAAATACTTCTCAAATGTTTCTTTATAAGTCTGTGTTTTTCAATCACATTATAGTCAACACAATTTCTTTTAATAAAACATGCATTTCATAGATAGACATTATTTTTAATAGTCAAGCGTGGAAGTAATAAATGCATGAACTAGTTTTTCAGCGTCACTCTGAGACAGGATATTTCTAATTTTAAAGATGTTGCACAAATGGAGGAAAGCAGTCCTACATATATGTTTAATGTGTGCAATAAAGGACATATCTTGGTCAAAATTGACTCCAAGGTTCCTCACAGTGGTATTAGCAGTGAAAATATATGCTATACATTCTGATGATACTGTCTAAGGCAGCGGTCTCCAACCTTTTTTGCACCACAGACTGATTTATGTCCGACAATGTTTTCATGGACCGGCCTTTAAGGTGTCGCGGATAAATACAACAAAATAAAACCAGTACTGGCACAAAAGAAAGAAAGAAAATGTATTCATAACACGCGGGAAAAGACTGAGTTAACTTTAAAAACAATAAATATTAACAATGAAAACCAATAAGAACCATGAAAACTATAAATTTCGCACCCGGGCCTCAACACTCGTGGCTCGGTACCAAACGACTCACGGACTGGTCTAAGGGAGACACGTATATAGATATAAAGAGCCATTGGAGAAAAAGAGTCTAAATGAAAGTCAATGGTACTAAAAGTAGCTGTAGATAATGTTACATCTGTGAGATGATTATGGGTCATTACTAGTTAACTCTAAAGGAATAGTTGGCCCAACAGCGCTCTGACTGTTTGTCAGCCTGGCTACAGTGCTGAAGACAAACCTAGGGTTGTTCTTATTGTCTTCAATCAGTGAGGAATAGTAAGATGTTCTAGCAAAAAAGCTCCATAAAGGACGAATTTTTTACAGAGCAACAAATTGAAACTGTCCATGTTTCACAGTGTTTGTCATTATGTTTGCACCAGGACATAAATGTCAGTGTCTACTGTCGTTCAGTCTAGCAGCCTGAAATCCTCACCTCTGTTCTGACGCACAGCATTAAGCTTACAAATGATCCTGTTTGACTGGTTGTGATTCTGAGGAATTCAGAGCATCAACCGAACAGGTCAGACTGCACAACATTTTAATGTGAAACATAAAATGAAAGATAAAAAGCAAAAGAACATTCCATAGTTTAACCAGTGCCAAAACCCAAACGGTCTTACACAACAGCTCATCTTCTCCAACAGTGTAATCTGCTTTTTTTTTCCACGCTGTTGCAGTGAAGAGAGGCCTGCTTGGACCCAGGCCGTACGAGCGCCTCGGTCACGTTTACCAAAGACCTGCTTTTACATTTTTGAGGCTGTGGCTGGTTTACCATTGACAGGGGAACATTAAAAAAACTCCCCAAAATGACAAAGCTGATCAACCAACCAAATCGAAAAAGGATCAAAAAAATGTACAAAATGTTTCAGATAAACTAAAATTAAATTAAAATAAGATTTTCTTTACTGAAATGTCATATTTCATGTGTTATGTTGATCACCAGTACATATGGTGGGATTTTAAATCTCATCCTTACAGACTTCACCAGGGAAAAGGACACCCGGCCTGCGCCTCAATCATGTTGCAGCGTCTACAACCTTTTCTTATGTTAGTCAGTTTGTGTTGTGTATGAGTTAAATCTCCCAGCCCATGCAGGAGACTCTGACAGCCCCGAGCAGCTCCTTCAGTGGCT
>VUQR01012265.1:9415-29277 GCA_015108515.1 Hemichromis elongatus
GTTTGTAAGTTTTTTTTTTTTTTTTTTTTTAAATCTTTTCCTTTAAACATCCCTCCAGGTTTCTGTGAATGTCACTGCAGCCCAGTTCTCCTGTTCACCCATTAAAGTCAGCCTGGTACATGACAGATCTTTGAAGCTGCCCCCACACACACACACACACACACTCTCTCACCGGCGATGTTCCTCTCCTTACTGCCTAAAACTAAAAAATCTGTGCGAAGTTACAAAGCTGTATTTCAAACCCATCGTGGTAACATTGTTGACAGTGGTGTATTTCTTCAGAGTGCCCTACCTTTATTTCTCCCATTCCTTCTATTGCATCTCTCTTTCTATTATTCAGAAATGGCATTTTATATGGTGTTGTATACCCCCAATGTCCTTGAAGGAAAAACAATGGAGATGTACAGAATGCTAAGAGGCACATAGGCGTATCATTGATAGCAGCGGAGAGCTATCAATCTTCGAAACAGATGGCCTATCAGTTGCATGGCTTTGTCCTCGACATGTCTACTACACTGCTTAGAGGTGACCTTTAGAAGATAATTCACACTAAAGATGATGGTATATGCTTGATTCAACTTAAAGTAAATTAACTTTTTTTTTTTTTAATAGGGCCCCATTGTATTTTGCTACTCCCAGAATTTAGATAATCAATACTAATGTACATAATTAACAGTACTTCTTATATTTTCATGCCCCGCTTTTTTTGGAAGCTAATGAAAGCTCGGATGAAGTGTAAAATAAATGATTAGGCTATAACCAGCTGCCCATTGTTCCAGCAGCACATCCCGCTTATCAACCGCTCCATGTTGGCTTTCACTGCACAAGAAAGAGCAGCCATGTCAATCCTCATTAATTCTCCCAGTGAATTAGAAGCAAAGTAGATGATAGGAAATTAATGTCTGCAAGGAGATACTTAAATTATTCAACAGTAACAGGATTATGATGAAAGATCCCTACACCGACTTCTTTCTCTTCTATCCGCATCCATTCTTCTCTCACTCCTCCACACTCCCCACTTCCTTTCTGTGCCTTCTTCCCCTTTTCTTTCATTTTAGGCACATAGCAGCCATTGCTTGGGCTATATGTGGGTATGAGTGAATGTCTATAGAAATCAAACAACCCTGCCTAATACTAGTTTTATCCCCCATTGTTGGTTTTGGTGTTGCATCTTACCATGCATTAAGTTATTCTAGCACTTTTGTTTTCATCTTTTAATCCTTAAAACAAATCAAGTACATGCATTCAGTGTTTCCTCTAGGAGGAGATTAGAGTATATTCAGAGTCCAGTCTGTTTTGTTTGCATAGTATTCAAAATGAAGAATATTAGCAAAAAATGGTGCAATATGACTTTGCTTTGGTTTGGTCCCCAGCTTTTCTGGGAGGTTGGACTAAACTCCATAAATGAATCAGTGTATAGATGTGTGTGTGTGCGTGTGTCTGTATGTCTGATAGAGAGAAAACAGGAACCAAATGTCGTTCATTTAGCAATATAGTCTAGTATTTTTCAATTATTTGTGTTTGCTGTGCAGATTTGAAAGATATACAGTGTTAATTACTCAGATGCTCATAGACAGAACCAGGCAAGCTGTTTCCTCCTATTTTTAGTCTCAGTGATTGGCGGTGGTAAAGGTCATACAACAGAGTCATGTGGTATTTTTATGTGCTAACATTATCATTACCGTTTTAGGTGTATTGATCTGTGTTGCTAGAACAAAAACTGTAACAAGTGGACGACGGTCACTGGTCACTGTGTACTGATTTATATTACATTTTGACATTGACACGTCTCTGCGTATTATCAGTGACATTGTTGATGATGATAAAATGGTAATTGGACTCTACCTGAGCACTCCAAAAGCTTTATACAAGGCGTCAACTTAGCTCTTTTGTGACTGATGACAGTGATAATGAGGTGAGTTGTTGAGGATATCTGTAATTTTCTGTAAGTATGCCTTGCTGTTTTTGCCTCCATTAGCTGCTGTTAGCTCCTGTTCGCTGCACTTACTGAAACTTTTGTTGAAGTAGATCTAACATGGGTAGACTCGTGCTTAGTAAACAAACTCTCGTATGATATTAAAATGTAATCAAACTATTTATCCGATGGAAAGTATTGATATTAGTAGTTTTAGGACACTCAAGTCTAATGTTAGCTTATATCATTATGTTGTTGTTCCATCCAGCTCTTGTCAACTTTCCAGGGACGGGAGGGTCATATACCAAGAATAAATTAGCATACCCATGTAGGTTACCTTATGTTACAGCTCTGATTTTATAAGTGAGCCTTCAGGTTAGGAGATAACTATCTGTCTGTTACCACACCCAATATGGGAGACAGCTCGTGAGCGATGTGCACATGGCGTTACATGCGAAACCCCAATATAATCGGATGTATACATCTTGAAACGTTTCCCCCTTTTGCTCTTTAGGGATGACCTTGCAGTTTATAATAGCCAATGTACATCAGCAAGTTTCTTGGGTTTGGGGACTTTGGAATAATCTTTCCTCTTTGTTTAGAAAGAGGAATCAGAAAGATATCCTCTTCAACTACAATTTAACCTGAGCATTCAGCTACAGAACAGTTTGTTCGAAGATACTGATGTTAGTGAAGTCATTCTAAAAAACATCTGAAATGTAACTCTGTATACTATGATGCAGCAGCATTCCACATTCGTTTTAATCAGAATGGTACTCGGCCTTTTCATTCACTAAGCTATGCTTTGAAAAATGATGCCGGCTGAGTTTTTTTTTTTTTGTTTATAAAAGGTAGATCCTCAGCAGTGGAAGAAGTTATGATCTAAGTTTGAGTTATTTCTGTAAAAGTAGATGGCACTTTTTTTTTTTTTTTTTTTTTGCAACAACCAAATACCAAAAAAACTTGCTGATTCTGGGATACAATGACAAGCAGCAACTGCAGGAAAGAAGAGAGGTTGGAGGGGCTGTGGAAATATTTGAAGATGTTATTGTGCTATGACACCAGAGACTGAAAAATACACTTTATGTTCTGCCTATACAGTCTGTGCCTTGAATAGAAGCATGTGCCACTTCTGCTTAAACATAAGCACGGTAAAAGGGAGAACATTGTGTCCTAGTAATGATCGGTGAGTTAAGCATGATGAGAAGATGAGAAGTAAAAGCGTTCTGCCATGCAGAAACAACCACAGTAAAGTGAAACTGAAAATAAAAAAAACAGCATCTGAATTTGAAAAGGAATTAATATAACATCGGTTTCTTCAAAGTAAATAATAAAACATAAATGTTCTGACTGTTACATATTTATTACACAATCTAAACTTAAATTAGAGCATTTCTTGTGTTGTGACTGAGGTCTCTCTGTACTTTTAAAGCTATTTAGAACAAAGCGCTTTGATGATACTTTGAACCTGAGCGTTGCCCCAGTGCTTGCCATCTCATATTATGTGTGAGAACATTTCCACCTTGTTACCAAATGTGGCAATTTCATTGGACCTGCTGCATCATCAGAAGTGCACGGTACCTGTTAATGTATTCATTCTTTTTTTGCCATAATGAACACAGTTATCCAATGAAAAACTCTTTTTTTTGTAAGAATATATTGAAAGAACATGGCTGTATAAATGAAAAGCAAACCGGCTCTCTGTAGTTGAAAGGCCTTGATTATGAGTTCCCTCTCTAAAGTTTCTATACCGTGTATTCTTTTACCGCTAAGTAAAATATGAGGCAATTTTTTGAAATGCATAAGTTATAAAGCCAAATGTACTCACATCACATTTTGCTTTTACACAGTCTAGAGAAAAGGGGTCCTTAAATGCACCACAGCTGGCTCTCCAGACTGAAGCATGAATTTGTTAAATGAAGCCACAGAACAATTTGTCCCACTCACCAAGCGGTGCTTTGTCCTTAGCTGGCACTGCAGGACGACCTCAGAGCAGTAACCTGAGGCCGGGAATATACAGCGACTGTGCTCTAATTATCAGTTGCTTCAGGTAATGGTCAATTAAATATTCATCTGTGTGGATTATAAGGGACATGACACCAGACTTGCATGAGTGGTGCCTGAGTTTAACCTCAAGCGATTGTATAAGCAGGGTGGGTCTGTAAATGTTAATGTTAACACCCTAATGTGCCCAGACTATTAACATGAAATAATATCCAGTTCTTTTTCCCAGTCACAGCAGAAAGTACACATTTCCCCCCTCAGCTTGTCCCTTAAACCCTTATATTTAAACATTATTTTGAGCAATAGCACTTCTATACAGAGTGTAGACGTGGTGTAAATAACTGGGGGAATGCAAACAAAAGGTTTCCCTAATGTCACAAAGCCTGAGGACCAGGTTAAATGTGAAGCATCTTATGAATTTGCTCTAAAGAATTATGCAAAAAAAAAAGAAAGAAAAAAAGAAAAGGCAAGTTGAACAAAAGGATGCAGAAGAGTTGATTCATTGTTTCTCCTGGGGTCATTGAGCGAAACCAGAGCAGGAAAGAGGCAGAGAGAAGATGTACAACTGGAGGAGTAATTAGACACTAAGAACAGGGAATAGTTTACTGCACATAGTGGACATAGCTTGTATCAAAGCTATTGGCATGACTTAGCTGAACGGAAGGACATATTTGGCATCATGTGGATCTTTCCTAGGACATTTACTGTACTGTATATGTGGAAAGCATAGGTTAGGACATGCAGCAGCAAGATTGCAGGATAAGGCAGCAGCTAAGGTGAAGCTGGGTTGCAAAGCAGATTGAAGATGGGAAGTGCCAGCAGGCTAAGGATTCTTAAATGCCACGCCCACCTATATGAGATTTCATAGTAGGATGTGTGAAAGGGTATCAGCTGAGCCACCCACTGCCCGATGTGGGCTGACACTGGAGATCAGCTGATCTGTCCGGATTGAAGCTGAGCTTGACTTTTTTAGAAAATAAGAAGAATAGAAAATTCTCACCCCAGTGTAAAATTTTAAATAGCTTTTCAATGACTATATTAATTTGTCTGTGTTTTTATATGGTGCAACTGGAAAACCTCTGGGTCTAAAAGTAATATTAAACATCACAAAAATGATATCTGTTCAGGTTACTGGCATAGAAACAGTCAGAACAGCATCATATGTGTTTACTTTAAGTAGGTATCTCACCCTATGCAAAGTGTTCACTCCATATCCCCTAGACACTGACCAGAGACGATGTCGTCACACTTAAAGAAAAGAGCAAATGACTCCTTTACTGATGCCAGCATCTATTTAAAACCAGCAGATTGAGTAAGCCAGATGTCAGATGTGTTTTCATATTAGTCACAGCTCACTGGCAAAAGGGATGAAGTTGGCCACATCAACAAGACATCCTGGCAACCAGCCAGGGCTACCCAGGCAAACACAGGCGACAGCCCCATCAACTGAATGACAAAGCTAGGTGGCTAAGATAATGTGATGTAATTCATTGACAGTGCATTTTCCTACTGAGCCATTCAAAAGCTATCTACATAAAACTGGGCTAACAAATGGCAGACAAGACTATTTAGCACTACAGAAATGAAGCTCTTTGTCATATTCATGCTGATGTTTGTATCAGTTCCAGCTTAACTTTTTCTCCCCTTTTCTCTTTAAACACAGGTCTCCATTGTGTCAAAGAGAATAGAAAACAGGGCTATGTCTGTTTCAACTGAAACCTCAAGCAGTGTGTCTTGATTCCTGCCAACACAACATCACATACATTTTTTTGCTCTCACCTACTTTGACTTGAAAAGCTTTGAAAAAAAAAAATTGACAGAGCATGTTGTGGGAATAACCTTGTGCAGCCTAAAGGGGTTACATGTTAGGCTCTTATGGTGTTTCAGTGATAGTACGCAGCTTTTTCTTTGCACTTTTGAAAGGCATGATATTACAGCACAAATACTTTTGGCTTTGATTTGAAGCTTTTGATGTTTTTCTTTGTATGAAACTATTTGATTTGATTAATGCCATGAACTGCTATTTTTATCCCAGAGTACAAAAAAATACTTTTGTTCTGTCAGAACATAGAAATGTGCAAAACATGCTGTGGCGTTGCTTCCCTGGCACATGTGCAGTAGCATTGCTGGACACCAATAAATAATAGTTACCTTTTAAGAACTACAAAGCCCAAGTTAGAGCAGAATGGAGTGTAGTAATTCATAATTTTAACTGGTGAGATTGATGCTTACTGAGTGCTTTTAATTTTAACATCAATAGGACTTTTAAAAGTGCACATATGTCATCATAGGCCACTTCAGTGGATCATCTGCTTCCATCTTACCCTGCATGTCCTATTCTGTCCCACCAAACTTCTGCATGTCCTCCTTCACTATATCCATGGATCTTCTTGTAGCCTTCTTTTCCTCTTCTCTGGCTGCTCCATCCAATATTTTCACTATTTCTTCTCTTTACATTTCCAAACCTTGTGTCTCTAACTTCTCTCCAATTCTCTTAACCTGTGGTGTCCCTCAGATATACACATTTTTAATCTTTTCCATTCTGGTCTCTCATAATAGAAATCTTAGTATCTTCAATTTCTCCAGTCTTTCTTTTTTTTTTTTTACTGCCACCTTGTGCCACTCTTGTGCATTGCCTGTCCTGTGTTTTGGATGGTTGATCCCAGATATTTCTTTCATAGCCTCAAATTCTCTGATTCACACACATGTTCTGTCTTGCATCTACTGAATATCATCCCTCTTCTCTCCAGAACATACCTCCACCTGCTCGTTACTTTCACTACAGATCATAAACTGATCCGTGAACATCATATTCATACTAATGCCTGACATCATCTATTAACCTGTTCTTTACAGTTTCAAGAAAGAAGGTGTTTCGAATTGATCCCACCCACCATCATGAAACGACTGTGTAAAGCAAGCAGGATAGAAGCCCCACTGCAGACTCATAGGCAGGGCTTTGACTAAAATTTAAAAAAAAAAGAAAAAAACACCAGGAATGACGAGGGAAGAGAAAACACATGAGGAACACAGCAGAATTAAATAAACAAATTAGACACAACGCAACAGAAGAAGCAAAACTAAACACAGTGAACTTGGAGCGCAGGACTGTCACAATAAAACAGGAAATGATGGAACGCAAGACGGACACACAAGCTTGACACAGGAGTGGAGAAAAGGCAGATGAGAGAGGGAGCAAGGGAGCACAAGAGAGACAGCGTGGACAAGAGAGAAATTACAGGCTGGAGAACATGGATAAACATGATAGATGGAGTGAACATGGAAGGAAACACAAGGAGGGGAACATGGGAACAGAGAAGGGAAGCAAGACACAAGGACATACACACCGAACACAGGGACACAGAAGACAAGGACACAAGGGTAACTCAACAGACAAGAATGACCCAGGACCATTACACCTCCACCTCAAACCCATCCTTCACTCCACTTTATCTTTGCTAAACTCTTCCTTCAAATACTTTTCTGCACTTCCTCATTCCAAAACCAAGTCACCTTGTTCTCTTTTCTCTGTCTAGATGATACAACTGTTCTTGGCAGTTTGCTTCAATACTTAAGCTATACTTTCATCTGACGTCATCTGACAACTCCTTCCTGAACTCTGCTGAACATTCTTCCTCCCACTGCTTTTAAATGCAACCTTATATCCCCCTCTATTCTTTTAGTATGTCTTTATACTCTTTGGCGATTTATATCTTTTTGCATGCAAAATGTATCAAAATGCAAATAGGACACGTTCTGTCTTTCCACATTTCTCTCTTTAACACCATAGTTACCCAACATAGGTATGTATGTTGAGTGGGTATTGCAACTCTCATTGCCAAACTCACTTTTTATGACTAGATCCAAGTTGCTCCAGAGTTCCCTTTTTGTCTTCTGACATTCAACCTTTTGCGCATTCACACTTAAAACATTCAGATTCACCTCTTGGATTTTAGCTTTAAACTCATGATCCTGCCTGATCCTCTCTTTACCTCCACAGGACCGTACACATATTCTTTCTTCCTATGGTAGAACAGCTTGAATCCACTTCTTCTGGATTTGCTTCACTTCCATCTATATGGAACACACACACAATATATCTACATTACTTCTCTCCATCATATGATTATCCCTACATTCACCTCAACGCTTTTGATTTTCCTTTTCTTTCATTGCCTTCAAACACAACATTCCTTTGTGTTCAGCTAACCGGCACCCTGCTGGCCAGGTGGAAAACAGCATCACACATTGTCGATCATCAACACGGCTCCCAATGAACTGGTATGAAAGTCTCATTGATGGACTGTGTGTTTGATTTGGCAAAATAGCATTCAAATTTCACGTTGAATGCTGCTCTTTTGAGACTGGCACTAGGAGGACACTGCCGTGTGGCCCCACTGTGGCTGGGTTGACAAACAGCATTCAGGGTCATAATTATTCAGAATTAAAACAGCCTGCTTTATTGTTCATTTATTTCATTCAAAATGTATTTTACTGTCACCTTGCACAGTTGCCTAGTTGTTTACACTTAGTAATCAACATTCAGATAGAGTTTTTATATCCGCATGAGATGCACAAGGGTGAGTTGAAAGGCCAGATAGTTATAAATTGGAATGATATGCAAAGCGTATGTCTCCATGCACAGACAAGACTAAATAACAAAACGATTGATGCTTGAACAAAGTTCTGCAAGATCTTGTGTTTCCAAACACAGCATTTCATTTAAAAAGGCTTTTTGCCACTGTATGTGTACAAAGATGGATAGTTTTAAAAGCAGCAGAATCTCAGATAGTTGTAGTTTTGATTCCTAATATAAGATAAGATAAGATAAGAAGAACTTTATTTATCCCGAGGGAAATTCTTTTGTCATCATACACATGCTCAGTGCAGTAAGAGAGACAGAGATATACATACAATATAAGAAATAAGAATATATACATATATACATATATATATATATATATATATAGATAGATAGATAGATAGATAGATAGATAGATAGATAGATAGATAGATAGATAGATAGATAAATATAGATAGATAGATAGATAGATAGATATATATAAGAAATAAGAAATACAATATATACAATAATATAATAGGCCAAGAACAAAACCACTGGATCCTGCTTTCTAAATAAGCTGAATGTCATGATGGTCAAGGTCATTTTTTCACAGAAAACACTATACGTCCCTGCTCACAGGCAAATTAGAAGCACAAAACGGGTCGGCATTGTGCTTTTCTGAAAACCTGTTAAAACATCTGCTCAACAAGTCAATTACAAGCAGGGCCTGATTTGCAGGGGCTGAAACAGATGCCACTGAAGTGAAAAAAGCCCCCCTGCCCATTTTTTTTTTTTTTTTTAATTGTCCACAATGCTTTCCAAGGCTCACATAGCAGCTAATTTAAATCTATCTAATGTGTTTGTTTGAATTCACAGGGGTAGCTAGAATGCACTGAAAGAGTCTGGATAACCTTCAGGATTCATACAACAGGGCTCAAAATCCATTCAGTCCACTCCATTGTTGCTTGTTAATGTGAACACATACAGCACTTTTCTGTAATCTAAACAAACAAAAACAAAGAAATTAAACAAAAAATGGAAAAATAAAAGGTTGCAAAAGGGATTAATGTGAAAGTTTAAAAAATATTTAAGTGGAGAATTAGGATGTGATAAGCATTGGGGTGATATAGTTCCAAGAATGCTGTAAGCTTGATTTAAGTCTGACTGTATGGGCTATTAAGGGTAAAACAGAGACGGCCAATAAAGTAAATGTAACATTTTAGTATTTAGCTCTGAGAAGGTGATTTTTTTTCTTGCTGGCACAAGACTCGTATATTTTGAGAACAAAAGGATAAAACAAAAAAACCACTGCATAATATCTGGATTTTTTTTAAAAAAAGAAAAGACAAGAGCACAAAGAGTCAAAGGTCTGCTTTTCAACTGGAGCACAATTTTGGCTTAGCAGAAAAACAGCTGCAGTTGAGATGAAGGTCTGCGCTCCGGTTACTAAGGTCATCACAAGGCAGAGTCAAAAGTGCAGCCAATCCAGAGCCAGACATGTGCTCCACTGTAATAGAAGGCGCCCATCCAAAGGTCAAATCACTAGCAATAAAATTTGTCAGAGCTTCATTTAAAATGATTTTTTTTTTTTAATATTATGAAGAAACCCCGACACACAACAGCACAAGACGCAGACATTTTCCAATGTGACATAAGATGGAAATTTTTTAACAAGTCTTGAAAGGGTCAGACAGGTCAGACTTGTGTGGACAGAGACACTCGAGGAGTTCTCCAACAGACAACTTTTCATTTCTACAGTTTAAGTGCTCTTTGGAAGACAGCGGGCTTTTTGTAGATGGTCGATTAAATTGTTGTCTATGGGGGCATGGTTTAAAACCTTCAGAGTACATTTCATAACCCACAGATAAGAGTAAAGTGGCCTTTTCTACTGGTTTACACTTTTAACCATTCGCGCTTCCCTTGCACGCAGACAACGCTAATGTCCTTGAAATCCACCCATTTCCTATTTGTAGCAAAAGATGGGCAAAAAACAAGAAGGATACCAGTGGATCCTCTAATGTAAACAAAGGTTTATATAAATGCTACTGAAAAAACTGTTGGAAAAAGCGAAATGTATTTATTACCACGCCCATCTGTAGCCAAGGACAGGTTTTTTAAAATCTCCGAATTGCACTATACTCCACTTAAAAAAAGAGAAAAAAATGAGTCACTTCAGTGAAGAAGTGGAGGCAGCATTTTAGTCTTGTTCAAAGAAAAGCAAGCACAAAGTGTAGAACATAATGTGGAGAAATGGCTGTGATGTTTGTTTATGACAGATGATGTTTTCTGTTTAATAACCGGAGAGGCGTGAGTGAATCATAAAGATGAAGCCTCTCTCGTCCTTGTAACTGAAGTATAGGAAGGAAGGTGATACTGAAAAGCACACTCATCTGTGATGACTTCAGCTTTTGGACTTAAAACTAAACAACCTCGAAACTCACATGTATTCTTAATGATTTATTACCAAGGTGTTGCCTTATCTCCATATCCATGACACTGGTCCAGCCTGCCGTAAATAACCTTGTGTCCTCTCATTAGTAGGACAGCCATGTCTCCCTTTGGCCTCGTTGGCACATACCCACACACAAACACACACAATCCCTCTGAGACCTGGCCAGCCATCGCTATCATAAATCCATGGGACGCACAGTCTGGCAGCGAGGGCTGGGCAGCTAATTATCCAGACACGAAGAGCTGGGCATGGAGGTGACCCAGACGGACAGATGGGGGAAACCCAGATATGCATATGCAAGCTGGTGGCAAAATGTCATGGGTGCTCCGCATGAGAGGTGGACACCCTAATCTCACTTCATGACCGAGAATTAAGTAATCAATTGGCTTTACCCACTTGTTGCTAATAAGGGTCACTTAGGGTAAGCATTTGGCCTACTCTGGATGGAAAAGAGACTGGACAGGTTTCTCTTCATTGCAGGATCTCACTACCAAAAGGCCACTGTGATATGGGAGTTTTTTAAAAGGGCAAGACAAAAAACACTATACAACTACTGCATTTTTCTGTTTCTAGACTCTGTATGCCACAGCTAAATTCTCTACAATATTTACTCATTTAATGTTAATAATAATAATAACAAAGAACAGAAATCTTGACAGCTTGAAAAAAAAAAAGCAAATGAACTTCTTTCGGTTTGTGAAGACATTGCACCTCTCATCCAAGTGGCTCACATGATCAATAGTGGGTCAGTAGCCCTCAGAAAGACCTCCAGTAGGGGTTAGATACCTGGGACTCTCCGCCATTTGTTTTTAGAATTGAAGAAGCCTCTTGGATCAGAGGTGAAATGTCTTCACAAACCGAAAGAAATCTGTCGCCTTAAGAGCTTTTAAAAGCTCTAAAGATTACTATGACCTGTGAAAATACGTTCAAAGCTAGAAAGCACAAATTGAAAACTGGTTAGCTATGAGAGGTGCAATGAATAAGGCTGGAAAGGTGTTATACACACTGCAATCTGCTGGTGGGAAGATGTAAAGTATGCATGACTCCTTCAAGAAAGGTTAAACACCCAGTGATGATGACTGATTGTTAAAATATCTGTGGTTGCTATTTCTGGAAGAAACCTAGAATCACCTAGAATAATATTTACACCCGGCAAAATGCAAGATAAGAGGTAACTCTGGATAATCACAATGTTACATTACAATAAAACTACAGTTTCTACTCATATCTAATAAACTTGACACGTACTTAAAGGAAAGGAAGAAAATATCTTGCCAAGTGAAAAACAAAATGTAAATCAGTTTAACTTGTAACAGTATTTGGATATTTTAGGACAATAATCCATAAATGTAAACTTACAAATGAGTCAGACCACTTCCATTCAGAGTTGGCACTTTGTGGCTGTCTCCCACCTGGTGTAGTCACACTCCAGTGGATCGACTCAGTGGGGGGGGATCGAAGCTCGCCAGATTCAGCCCAGCTGCTAATAGAGTCATAGTAGTGCTGTAGTGGGTATGTTTATGGGGGAGGCACTGACAGACAGGCGATGGTGGCCTGCTGTGCTGCAAAGGTGCCAGAAAGGCAAGGTGCATAGATACAGTCTGTGTGTGACTGTTTATATCTGTATGTAGTGGACCTGATGAGCAGACTGTGAGTGGGTTGTGTGAAGTGCCAGTGAAGGTCGGGGTGCTTTAGTATCAGAGTTTCTCACTAAAACATTTGTCATATGAAATGACTTGATAATTTCTTAATGGAGAGAAATGCACAAGAGAGATGGTTGCTTCTATTTCTGACACTATTGACAAAAATCAGTCGAACGTCTGTTGTAGGAAGCTTAGCTTGAGCTTGACAGCAGTCAGTTTAAATAGGTGTAACATCAGAGACCTGTTGAAAATTACAGTTTCTTCTCGGACTATTAGTTTACAGTTCTGAGCAAGGTTTTCATTTTTTTTTTACAAGTGATGTTGTGTGTCCATTTATTTATGATTGTGAAACATCCAAGGGAGTAGTTGGAGTGGTAGATGGGGTTGCAACATAACTTGGATGCAGGGTTTGTGCCAAAGATCTTCAATAAACATTTGCTCTTGTTTCAGCTCTTCTTCCTGATCCTGGTTTATGTGCCAAACCAATGTCACGGGGATCATAACAGCTGATAAATATGAGTTAATAAATATTGGAACTGAATGTCAAAATGACACAGTAATTAAACACAACTTTATGTTTTACACAGCTGTTCATGTTCAATGTCATTTGGATGGCAGGTTTAATAATAAGCAAATGTCGCTTGTGTCTGCAAATAAAATTCTCTTGGCCTAAAGTTTATCATTGTGTGCAGTCATGTGCAAAGGTTATTTTTTTGTTTGTGTATTTATTTGTTTGTTTGTTTGTTTTTGACCACCTGGGGCGATACAAAAAAACAATTAAGAAAACACTGAGGCGTTATCACAGTAAAGTTGGAGTGGTATTTTTTCAAGTGTAATATTCTGTAATATTCTCGCTGTCTTGGCTGATTATTTGGCTGCACTGATGGCTCACAGGGTTATTGATCCTGGGTGAGTAGTAGTGAGTGAGTGAGTGAGTATGCAACTGGATGAATATGTCTACAGTCCTTTATGTAATTTTGATTTTTTTTAATGATCTGCCTATCATCGTGTATGGTTAGAAACCTGCAAAGTTGAGAAGTTTAAAACGACACTGTTGTGGAAGTCTCCATTCCTCTGTCTGACAAGTTTCTGAGGGAAGAAACTGCTCTTTGTTTTTATGCCTTCAACATTCAGTTTGTTTGTTACGTTGTTTCTCAGAACTCTCAGATTTTTTATTTCATAAAAACATGTGAAACACAAATCAAACCAGGGTCAGATCTCTGACGTCACGAAAGCTTTAACAATTGGCACGTCTCTCTAACACCCAACCCATTCCATCAGCTTTTGTCAGAGCTGGTTTCCAGTGCAATCAGGTTTGTGTTCTGCATGTCACCCAGCAGCTGGCTGCATTCTGACAACCCAATCAAGAGCACCAGCGGGAAACCAGTAGGACCTAGCCACACTCAAAATGAGATTACAGTCCAGTTAGCAATACACCTGCAATCATGGTCAGAGTAACACAGAGCAAATACCACTATTTCTGTACTAGTAAAATCACTCAAGTATTTTTTTTGAGGGGCTCTAGTATAGCATATACTAAAACTAAAACTGCTTTAGCTACAAATGCTGTACAAATGGCTGCTGACTTCATAGAAATTAGAAAGGAACAGATGCTTCAGGTACATGTACGTGGAGTTTCTTATGTAGGCAATTCAAATTACACAGTACCCACAACAGTCAAGAGAAGTTGTATATCAAATAAATAATAATATACACAATAATGTATAAAACAGTTAAGATTTCAACAACAAAAGAGGCTAAAGTTGGGGGAAAAAAACATATATTAGAGGTGCAGAGTAACTAAGCAGACGAGCATTTATTCCTCACATAAACTGCATGTAGGTGGAAGAAAACAGAAGGTCGACTCCAGCCACCCCAGCAGTCATCTGACAAATTCATTCTAGTAACACTGTGCTGTACACTATGGATGGATCTGCCAACTGCCAACCTCTCACCTCCCGGACCAATCAGAAAGGAGAATGAGGCTCATTATTCAGGACAATTAGCCAATGGGCTGGGTGTCCTCTGTTGTTACTCATGGCTCATTTGGTCACAGTCAGATGACAGTGCCATGTCTACTCAGGCTGCGTGTCACTCAGGGGAGCTGACGCAGAAAGACTAGATAGGCAGCCAGTTCAAGATCTGCTCAGTCAGGAATACAGCCCTGCTTTCTGGTGTGAGGTGTGTTATATGCTCATGACTTTATTCATCCTCTTTATGGCTGATTCGGAAAAATACACGAATATTGTAAAAAGTGAAGAGAAATAGAGAGATGGGCACTCATAGCTAAAGACAACAAGGTAACTATATAATATAGCAAGCGTTTGATGAGGTAAACATTTTACTGCTTTTATCATATAATGTATGTGTGAGTAAGCCAACGCATTAATTAATCCAGAAGTCTCCTCTCCCACAGTATTATGACATCGGTGTGTCATTTTGTAATCAGTAAAGTTGGCTGTTGTATTTTTCCATGTGGGTTCCTAGCTATCTACAAAGGAGACAGCATTTATTCTTCCTGATTTATCAGTGTTGTGGCATGGGCTCATGTGTATGATGTGTGGTACTCCCATATGATATTCTGCTTGTGCATCAAATTAATCATTAATCATCAACCACAAATTCTGCTGAAGTAGTTGATTACCTCTGAAATCTCTTTGTTGTCTTTATAACAAATAAGATTGTTAGATTGTTCTTCACTAAAGGAAGTTAGTTGGATGGGGGTATTTAGTGATGACAGCCCCTTAATGAGCCTTTTTTACTAGCTTGACTTTGGACTTTTTACATCTATTCTAGTTACTCCTTTACCCCGTTGTACCTCTAGATCAGGGGTCTCCAAATCCAGGCTTCTAGGGCCGGTGTCCTGCAGGTTTTAGATGTGTCCTCGATCCAACACAACTGATTTCAATGGTTAAATGACCTCCTCAACATGTCTTGAAGTTCTCCACAGGCCTGTTTAATGAGCTAATCATTTGATTCAGGTGTGTTGACCCAGGGTAAGATCTAAAACCTCCATGACACAAGCCCTCAAGGCCTGGAATTCAAGACCCCTGTTTTAGATCTTCTCATATCATCTTTACTTAACCACTTTTGGCAAGTTTTGATGTATGTATGAAGGGTCCCTGCTCCATCCTGAATAGTAGCTCTGATACCTACTGAGCACTGGGTTTTGGTTGGGACCCTCCACACAATGTGAGGAGTGTTTGGTAGTATTCATCTCCTCCCTGTGATCGCTTAGATAATCATCCTACCACTGAGCTGCTCAGCACCCGTCTCTATGGAGATGCAGTATTTTGCTGATTTTGTTGATTATGCTGATTGTGCTTATTCGGCTTAGCAGTTATGATGCTTGATATGCGCTTCATTGATGTAAAGACGCTGTTTATGGGCTTGTAGGTCAAAGGTGGTGTACCCTTGTGGGGATCATATGCCTGTGTTAGTGCTTGCTGTTAGCAGGTCACTAATTATGCTACCAGGTTATTATGGGGAGTTTTTAGCTGCTTCAGACAGTAAGAGTGAACTGTGTCTGGTTTTGGTGTCCATTTAAAATGCACCTTTTTAACTTATTTTTAACTTATGTGACTCTTTCTTGTTTGAAGAGTTTGCTGTGATCTGCTCTTAGATCCCTTTATGGGTAACTCAGAATACTGCCTGGATGGGGTCTTAAATTGGAGAACAGGTCTTTATCTTCTTGGTTTCTGGTGTTTCTCCTCACACTAGAAACCCCAAAGTAGTAGCCATAATTGCAAGTCTTTGTTTGGTATGTTCTAGCCCTGTCTTAGCCAACTAACAACTAACGACACAGTTTCTTGATCGTGACTAAGCACCATGACATGACTGCTTTTGTGATTTGACACCATATTAAATAAAATTGAATTGAACTGAATTTAATATTGGCCCCTCTTCCATGGAGGAAACTTCCTGCATTATACAGTTTCGATTTTGTACAAGTATCTCCAGGATTACTGCTGCAGTGTTGCATACCAACGCATTTTATTTCAGATGCTAACAAACTCGGTCAGTGGACAGATTGAGTTGACTAGTCCTGCTAAAAGCAGGCAGCAATAGTTCCTGATTAATTGCTTTGACAGACCATACACACACGCAATTACAACTCAGCAATACTTCATCAGTACATCTATTATTCAAGGATAGAAAGCTGACTTAGTTTTATAGATTTGTGTGTGGCAGCCAAAAGCATTAATTCCTAAGAACAGCACATAAAAACCAAGTCTTTGGAAAGTTTTGGAAAGCTACTCATGTCTTTAGGTACCAAGTTTACTGGATTTTGAATTGATTTATTTCTTAAAATATTGAGACTGAATCATGTTCTTTTTTTGACTTCTACCTGCTAATTTAAATCATTTACACTGTATGGCTGTCTAATCTTATGAGCTGGTGGGATCTTATGCTGCCTGTGGGTGTTTGAGCAAAACTTAAGTCACTATTAAATCAACTATGTTTGGATTTTACTCGAGGAGCTCGTACACTTCCAAATGCAAAGAGTGCACTGTAATCTTAATCTATCCATTAGACTTGAATCTACTTGAATCAAAGAAACAGACGGACATTTTTTATTAATAATTTTCAGTTCTGTAATGAGGTTTAGGTTAAGTATACAAAGTTGTGTGGACTACCTAATGCACGACTGGTCTTAAACGCCTCTATTTTGTATAGGAGAATTATATAATAACTTTAGTGGGAGTGTCCAGAAAACATGGTTTAATCTGTAGGATTTCGAAGCAGGTAAATATATAAAATGACTCCGGTTTCCATTAGGCATGTTGCACCAAATTGTTTATCGACCCATATCTCAGCACTGACACTCTCTGATTAATGATGTTATTAAGGAGGGAGGAGCAATGGGGCTTTGGACATGACAAGCCATTTTGAGACTGCTCAAAAACACTGAGCATTAACGCGCGTGCTTGTGCATTTGTGCATTACGTTTAAAACATGCCCGTTCCGCCATGTGTGGCATTTTAATGTGGCCCTCGTCATTCTACTGTGTTCATTCATGCTGTTTGTAGATCTCTATCACTGACTTTAATGAGATTTGTGGGTATTAAAGTAAACATGCATGGATGTAGAGTATGTATTGACAAACTCATCAAAAACAGCGTAATGTAGTCTGGTGGTGAAGTGTTGTCATGTTGTTCTATGAGTGTGGGGTAATTTCTCAGATAAAAACTCATATTCTAGCAGATTACTGCATCAAATGCTTATTTGTGAATATCGACTCCACTCTGGATTGCACTTTTTGCCAAATGGAAGTGCTTTCATTAAGAATGACAATGGCCCTTTTAGTCTGGTGAAGTGTTCAGCCTACATTTTGAACATCATGCTAATAATAGTAACCAAATGCAAAGGTTTTTGCAAATGACGAGTTATATTCCAAATGTCAGCTTTTATGCTCTGTTCTACAATGAGTCTCTAACATTTTTTTTCCCCACTTCTGTAATGATAAGGGCGATGAGATGATTTCTCAGAATTATATGTTAGGAGTGATTAGTAGTCCAAAATCATCACTACTGCACCTCGTGTTTTTTGCAGAGACACTTGTATCACAGAGGAAAGTTTTTATTTTATTTATTTCCATCGAAGGCTGAAGGCAATTCCCATCACTCTACCCGCTTCTTGAAGTCCTCTGTCAGCCATCAGTCCCCCTGGATGGAGCCTTGTCCACCGGCTGTGAGCCCAGTCAGACAAAGATACTGTAAGTCTAGGTGACCTTTGAGCTGTGGCAGGCAGCAAGTCCTCTGACGCCTGTCTCATTCACATCTGCTTCAGGACCCATGGGCCGCTGATTTTTAGTATGTGTGTGCTTGGACTCATGTAAGTGAGACAGAGTGAGAGAGAAAGAGTGAGAGAAGTGGCCGTGCCTCACTACACCTCCGACGGATCAGTCGGGAGGAGGAGAAAAATGAACTAATCAGCCTCTCCAGTGGTGGAATCTCACCCAATTTATTTCCAAGCTAACAGGCGTTGGTTAATGAGCTGAAGCAAAGCATCCTCTCTTTTCCTTCTCTCTCCTCTCCTCCTGTCCTCTGCTGTTCCACTGGTAATTCTGCAGACCAAACCAATTACTCCTGAGAGCGTCTATTCATTCGCGCACACGTTCACATTTGTGGGACCAGTCATACATGTTCACAATGCAGTTTGAAAAGAGGAAAATAAAGCACTCTGGCATATAGGCAGTCATTTTGTAGATCTTTGTGCACATACTCTGAGCTCTTTGAATGGCAATTACAGGCAATTAAAGTCTTAGCAAGTGTAAAGTTTCTATTATTTTAAAAAGCTGTGACATTCAGACAGTGCCTCTATCTAAAGATCTTACTAGACATAACATTTATAGGGCCCTAATTGAAATCACACCTTGCTGACTTTCTGTTAAGGCCAAGGATGCAGTTCAGACAGCTCCATGACTAAGCTATTGTGAAAAACAAGTCCTCGCAGAATTGTAAATGCAAGCCTACTGTGCCTTTTCTATTTTTATGCTCATGTGGTAAAATAATGATTTTGAAAACCTTTTCTTCCTATACCTTTGCCTATTCTCATGAATAGGCAAATCTCACTAGCTCTACCCCTCTTCTCAACTTCTCAAACTGACTAGAGGAACAGTCAAAATAACATCCGTCTCCCCACCTTTATGTTCCAAGGCACGGCGTGTATTCTCTCATCCATCTATACCTTCTAAAACCATCACAAATTACTGTTTGAGAATCAATTTTATGGTGTACCAATGATGGTTCGAATTAGGCGCAAAAACCACCTGGCTGGGTTTAGGGAAGAGTCATGGCTTGGATTCCAATAAGCACTTAGCTGAGGTGGGAAAAAAACATTGTGGTTTGGGTTGTGCATGCAATGCTAAACTTATTTATGGTCATGCATAAAAGCACATTGACTGTAAGTTTGAAACAGGAAATGCGCGTCTGTCTCCTCTGTTAATGTAGAATTAATTTTTCTTACAACCTTGTATAGTCAAACATTCAAATGCTTGTCTCTGAATCTGATGATGAGAACTTCATGCAGACCTGTCAACCGACCGATCAACCGACCGATCAACCTCTCGACCGACGGTCCAGTCCTCTTCCGTTTATTCAACTCAGGGCTGCGACGGGTGGGGTCGGGGGGGGGTACTGTCTGAGCTGCCAGAGAATGAGCGGCTGACCTGTAATTGTTTGCATGGTGTTGTATATCTTCCAAAATCATGTTTGACATGTAGGAAGAAAGATGCATGTAACAATACGGCATATTACTGTGAGACTAATTTTTCTTCTCTTC
>VUQR01012265.1:29297-51618 GCA_015108515.1 Hemichromis elongatus
CCCCCCTCCCCCCCACGCATATATTCTGCAATCAATAACTATAACAGTTATGGGCATGGCCGCTGATAGGGTGTCAGTATCAGCAAACATATCTGTGAAAAAGCATGCTCTGAAAGCTGTACAGTATAACTGAACAGTGAACAGCTAAGCTGACCTTTTGAGAAAATGCCGAGAAAACCTTCAAGCAAAATCCCACATTCCTGGAACAGCGGCCCTGACATTATGGATGGGGATTTGTAAAATATGTGGCAGTGAAATCTGGCTTCCAGTGCAGAAAGCTAGCTGAGCAAAAAGCATGGAGCAATTAACCCATTACAAACATCCTCACACTCCAAACCTTGTTTATTTGGAACTGAGAAGGCCTACAAAAGATTATAAGAAGCTACGTTCCAATGTTACCAATGTAATTGTGACAGTAGTGGGTAAAAAAAAAAAATGTCCATGTTACGTTACATAAATGTCAACAGTTGGTGCGGCTAATAGAAAATTAGGTTTGCATTAGCGGCAGTCTGAATATTAATATACTTAAAATGAAGGTTCGACTCAATGACAGATTAATTTTACTCCACTCAGTTTTAATTTACATAAGAAAATTATTTAGAGTATTCAATAATAGATGGTGATGGATTTTTGTATTCTAAGCTCTAAACTGATAAATGTGCTAGTTTGATTAAAAGTGACAACATAACTGTAGTTAAGTTGTCAAATGTTACATCCGTGACAGCGTTCATAGGAGGATAATGTAACGATCAAAAGCGTACACAGCAAAATTTGAGCTGAGAGAAACTGATGTGTCAGCTCTGATAAATCATTAGATGATTTCAGAATGCCAAGGGGAGAGCTTGAATTAAGTTCTAAACGAACAGTTTATGTTATTTTTTAAATGTGGAGGATGAGCTTCACAGCGTAGTCAGGTGGGAAGCAGTAGGACGCGGGAGCGTGACATGTGATGTTTATGATCTTGACCTTGGGGACCTCAAAACCCATGCCTTTTAACCACACGATTAAGGGATTTAACACGCATTTTGCCATTTAATCTGAGCTCATTAGCGCGAAGCTGAGTTTGCTTGTCACGTTTGATCAGCTCGTTTCTGAATATTCATCCAGAGACGTGGCAGCAAAGGCCAAGAGTTGAAGCCCCGCGGGCACCGACACCAATCACTCATGAGGACAAGGCACCTGCTAGTCATGTTCCCATGACAAGTGTCTGTTCCCTCGGTGCTGTGGAAACCAGGCGTCCCTCTGTGTGCAGAGAAAGAGAAAGTCAGAGGGAGCACAGACTCAAGCTGAATAGCTCAATACTCTACCTGAGCCCGGTCTCATAAAGAAATCAATAAAGTCAGAACATATTGGAGCACAAACGCTGTTCAACACAGTACAAGAAAAATTCAAAATGATGGCTCCCATTCAACAGCACACTCTAATAGACTATTACACAAAATCTAGGACATAATCTAAATTAAAATGTGCTCGTGGATCTTTGCTTCATTGTGATTGTTTTTATTTTTATTTTTTTATCTTTTACTTAGCGGATTTTTTTTTTGTGCTCTCTTTTCTAAACTCGTTTAAAGAGATGCTTCTTTTCTTAGAGGGGAAATGGCAACAATTAAAAGAAAAGTGGCTTTAACAAATTCTGAGCATATCTCTGAGTGCTGCTTGGGTAGTAATTAAGTCCTCCAGAGTGCTGCAGCCATTAGACTCTGAGAAACCAAATGAGGACACACCCAACCCAGTGTGACCAGATTAAAAGAAGAGAAATCAGCCCCTTGCTGCTCCCAAATGGCCGCCATCGCTTCGGGCAGTCCATCAGTCTACAATGTACGACTTGAATCACGCTCCGTCGGTATTAAAGTGACATAAAGTTCCCAGCTGGCTGCTTAACAGCAGTCATATAACTGTATTTACACCAAGCTGCTCCCCGAAAATATTGTCTCAAAGCTTTTCAGGACAAATGCGTACCGGTCTTTTGGGTATATTTTGTGGGATGATAAATGGCTTGTAAAAGCATGACAACAGTAACTTTCTTTTAGGCGCCATCGCTTTCTTGGCAACGTGCAGCAGAGGAACAGATGCTGCAAGTTCAGATAATGTTACCTCTAATGCCCATGAGAAACATCATCACACAAAATTCAAAAACAAACGGTGCTCTAATGAAAGCGATATTCAAGGTTTAGCTTCTGTGGTCTTTTCAAAATCATTTTCCAAACCAAAATACAAAGGTAGTAATGGCTGGAAATAGATAAAATTGTGTTTTTGTCCTTTGTTTCAAGCTGGCTAATAAGCTTTCTACCCTCAGTAGAAAAACGTGTAATTTAGGCAGGCCACAAAGTCAAGCTGAGCCACAGACCCAGCAGGCCAGCTCCTATCCTTGTAGACATTACGGTGAGAATGTACAGTATATGTCGCAGATACCGTTTATGGCTTTTGCTTAAATGGGTAATGCCACTGTGGCATTGATTCAACAAGGTGCTGGAAACATTCCTTAGAGATTTTGGTTCATTTTCACATAACAGCATCACACAGTCCTGCAGATTTGTCGGCTGCACATACATGATGCTAATCCACTCGTTCTCTAATCGACCCAAAGGTGCACCATTCGAATGATAATAAGGCAGGATGGATCAATGCCTACATGGTGTTTACGCCAAATCTGATCCTGCTGTCTGGGTTTCACAGAAGAAATCAAGACTCATCAGCCCAGACGACGTTTTTTCGGTCTTCTATTGTCCAACTACAGTTTCGGTTTTCTGTTTTTAACTTTCCTGTTTCAGACTTGAAGGTCGTTGGTTGGTTTTTGTTTGTTTGTTTATTTAGTTAATGTCATTTTCCTATCTGTTTGACGAAGACAGGGCTTTCTCCTCTGATGTCTGGCATGAACTTAATTAATCTTTTCTGTCAGTGATGTTTTCAGTACAAGTCAAACACCTCACTGATTACGATGAACATATCAGACCAGTAGAGTCTCCAGCACCAGTGAGAAAGAGTCCAGTTCTTTCAATTTGTCTTTCACTCGAAGACCTCCTGAAGAAATATGACGCGAGGCTACTTGGGAGGAAACAAGGAAAACCCTTTCATTATCTCCTGTGTCTGCGGTGTGGGAGAAATCAATAGAGGTGTCCATGCTGGATTCATCTATATTCTACTGTGTGAACCTAATACCCTCACATCGGGAAAGGAAGATGAGTGGGTGGTTTGAGGGGAAGAGGTGAAAGAGTTTGAGAAACAGGGAAACATACTGGAGGGGGAAAGGACATTTGAGATAGAGAGGTCACAGGATTGTTTATACACAAAGTTTTTTGGGGGGGCATCGCACAGGTGCGAGCAACTTACAGCTTTGGGGAAGTTTTCTAGATTTAGATGCAAGTGGGACAGTGGCTGTGAAAATATCACTCGTGAACTCTTCTGAACTGCAGCAGAAAACAAAGCCTCTCCCAAGTCTAAGAGATATAAATGGAGACAACAGCATCTGGGATTTTTTTTTTCCTAAAAAAAACATATGAAAAAGAAACATAAGAGACATTTCAGCTGTGGGAGTCATGCTAATGAGGCGCTTGTTCAAACTCTGTGAAAATCCACACCCACACACGTACGTTGACACACACGTTCTAACAACCACATCACCTGTCACTGGGAGCCTCATTAAGCTGACAGGCGCTGGCCTGTCAGGGCAGGCCAAGACGTCAGAGCCCTCTCCTTCCTGTCATGACATGATGGATCTCTCCACCACTGGCTGCCAAGCTGCCACTCAAGTCCACCTTCCTGTGGCCGTCCATCAGGAAACACTCACAAAGCATCCTGTTGATCAGCTTATTTGTATATCCACCATCACCTTTCACTCTCAAGTCTGGCCGCATGTCCAGAATAAGATCAAGATTAGCTCTTTTGGAAAGTTCTTGCCCTGTCCCCACTGTCAACACGTGCACCAAAGTATTTGTATGAATGGAAAACTTTAAACTGTACTGTATACCACCATTGCGATGTCACCCATTCACCCACTGTTTAGCCGAGAGAGAGAGTGCTAAACTATCAGCTAACGCTAGAAAGGTCGATTAGAAACCTGCAAATAAATCGCAAATAACGGACAAACTGAATTTCTTACCAAAAATCAGGGCACACATTTGTTCAATAGTCTGAACATCACAGCAGATGATTCCAGTTGCTAGTTACACTTGCTCCAAACAGGTGTAGTAGCATTTGTTTGGAATCATATTTTTTAACGTAAATGCCTGTATTTACCCTTGTTTTAGCCTTGCGTGTTTTTTTTTTCAACTACCGAAACTGCCAGGTCTCTATTGAATTCACCTGTTAGAATACACCTGGTACTGGACAGGTGGGGGGCAGAGTTTATAAGCACACCTCATAGGTTTTTTGAGAGTGAAATATCTTCAGAAAAAATAAGTTTAGCAAAGTTTTGTGGCTTCTGCTCTGTATTCCTATAAAATAAATACATTAAACAAATCTAAAACTGGAATCCACAGTTTCTGTCAACAGCATTTCAGGATTTGGATTTCTTTAAAGGGTGATTACTTTAATCTGTGATGTCAAACTGTCTTTCAGCATAAGCGGTAAAGTCGCATTAAAATCCTGAAATGAGCAAAAATTTTGGTGCGGACTAGAGAAACATTCAACTGCTAATGACGACTCTGACTTTGATGAATTCCCTCGTGAGGTTTGGTATTTTAAGGTCTTTGAGGAGAACCAATAAACTGTCAGTACAAGTGATGATCAAGCCTGACTGGACAGCTGTCAGCAAAGTGTGGCAGTGAGAGCTGCATACAGATGTGGTGCTGTATTGATGGTAGAATGTGGGAGGGAAATAGCTCACTGGTTTCAGTGCTATTAAGGTTTATATGGATTTTTTGACGTGGGATTTGTAGAACTAAATGTCATAAAGGATCATCCATGCTATCTTTCAAATTCTTCATGCGATTGGCTACAGATCTCAGGTCAATCACAAAATCTTGAAAAAAATAAGAAGCATGGTTCGATGAATGTTCTTCTCTTGTTTTAAGGATCTTGCCGGCTGCCTGCAAAGAAAACTAAGACCTATTGATTAAAGTCATGCTTCATTAGGTGTGACTTTGTACTTTAGCTTAGATCAATTTCAATGAATTGACTTGTGACTTCGCTAGAAAGGAATAATAAAGTCAGATCGCCGTGCACAAGGATGTGTAGCTTGCGTAATTTAGGCGCTCTCTGAAAAGAGATAGACTGCATCAGTGTCAGTGCCATGACACAGGACCAGATACCACATTCATCAATGTTGAACCTGTGCTCTGACTATTTGTAAGATCCACTTTCACCATTGCAGATTTATTATAACGAGCACAGGGGTCCACCTAGGTCAGCCGGCCAGTTGGCGCCAATGTATGCAGAGTTTGCATGCTCTCTTCGTGCATTTTCTTTAGCTAACCCTTCTTTCTTCCACAGGCATGCATGGGTTAGGTCATTTAGCATTTCAAAACTGGCACTAGCTATGAATGTGAGCAGGAATGGTCGTCTGTAACTCTGTCAACCCTCCGATAGATTGGTGACTTATCCAGGTGTGCACTGCCTTTTACTTTATGACAGCTGGGATAGAAACCATGGACTGGATGTATACAAATGTCATATAAATGTGCCAGATTTAGCCTTACAGACTATTTTGTATCTGCAGTAGCTGGCATGTTGGCAGTAAAAGAATCCTTAGCTTCTATACACCTGTCATTTTCCAAAACAAAAACAACTGATTGTTTAGGTACCTATATTAACTTATTTTCCTCACATATAATATTTGCTTTTCAGTTGGTATTAAAGATTGAGTAGGAGGTGGCATCTCAATTCCACGTCTCCCTTACAGTATTTTGGTTTCACTTCAGGGGCGGCTGTCATGTTGCCCGACTTCAAACAATATATGGCGTATACCTGCTGGTGCCTGAAGTCTGTGAGCCTAGCAAATCTGATACTAAGATTTGTTGACTGTCACCCTTACACAGAGCTCTTTAAGTAGTTATGCAAACAGCTTTTAACCATGCTGAAGCTAAATACACAAAGATCCCATGCCAGACGTTAATATCAGACAACTGTTAACTACCTAGGGACGCAGGACATTGAATTGTATTATTAACTAAATGTATTTCTTCAAACACTTCTCTTGAAGCACATCCACATCTCACAAAGTGTAAGTACACAGATATTGTCGGCTTTGGAGATAACGGTATCAGACACCTGACACCTCCAGTGCTCGATCCCTCCATCCAACATTCCTGTGTGTCCCTTTCTCTGTTAGTATCATCAAAGAGCAGCTGGTGGCAGACGGTGTCCCATTGAGATGTGTATCCATCTGGTGGAGCCATTTGACAGCAGACAGCTAGTGAGGCACATGTACGCTCAGCCAGTTTGTACCAATTTAATGCTGCATGGTCTCATATGTGAGTCCCAGCGGTGACCCTGTGACCTGCACATGGCAGAGCGGGCGGGGTTGTAAATAGCTTAGTGCACATGAGTAATGAAGTTATCAATTAGAGGGAGGCTTGCTTGCATTTGTCCCTGTTATGATGCTGTGTTGTCAAAAGGGCTTCTGGGAGATGGGAATCTAGGTGTGAATTTGTAATTTTCACTTCATTTAAAGACCCAGAAGCTTGTTTCTTATTATGGGTTGTTTTATTGTGAGCAGATGTTTTCCGCTGCAGAGAAGGTTTGAGGATTTGCACAATAAATTACCCAGACAACGCTACAAGTGATGATGTCCCATTATCTAGAGAAAGATAAAACTGTGCCATCAAACATTGTATTTGCTTTCTGAGCTCATCCTCATGCACATAGAGACCACATATTCAGGTTTTCTGTTTATACGTGGTGACCCACCAATAATGCTGTGTGTACTATGGTGGGTCACTCAGTATTCCTCTCAGCAGCTGGCCAGACGATGTGAGCCAAAGGGTCCTGGGAGGTGAGCAGACAGAAAAACGGCCCAGGCCAGGGATCTTCTTCTCTCGCTGCATCCTTACCCTCAGAGGCCATGTATTATTCACATAGGAAGACAAAGGATGTACCTCAGCTTGAGGCTTGGCAAAAAGAAAGAGGGAAAATGATGAAGGGAGGAACAGTAGCAGGCAGAGATGTGATGATGGCAGCACTTGGTTGATGAGAACTTGTGAGAAAGAGATAAACTGATTCAATGTGATGATATAAATTTAGTCAGAAGATCAAAAATGAGATGAAGATTGCTTGCTAGTACAAAAAGCTGCGTGCCATCGAGGGCCATGCATCTACAGCAGCAAACACTTGAGCATTTGATATCACTGATTAGCACTCCTTCAGTCAGAGGGGAGGAACTAATCAGTGAAATCACCTGCTGTTGTGTGTGGCTTAAACAAAATCTTGCATAAACATGATTTTAGTGGCACAGGGTCGGAGCCTGAGGAGCTAGACAGTAAACGCTCTTTTGATTGTGGGAACTTTTTGAAAGCAGCCTTAGACTGCAAAAAAAAAAAAATCAATATTTTTACACTGACAATCAATCTTTTTGACTGCTTGGATGGGAAAAAAATCATTTTTTGCCACCCCATATCGCAGTATATACATCCTGTCCTAACGTTTTAGTCGCTCCCACCACAGATTCAAGATCAGAGAGACAATGTCAATTCATTCATAATGAGCATAACAGTGTTCATGTTTAATTCAATTCTGAAAATAGGACCTATTTTATGCATCATGGGTCAAAACATTTCGGCCAAGTATCTACCTATGCATCCTCAGCAACAGATGCCCCAGCAAGCCTCCTCATTCCTCGCGCCGCTCTCCTCTTGGTGCATTATAAGACACGAGAAATTCTTCAACTAGGCAAACTATCCCAGCTTTGCATGGGGCAAGAGGCAGGGTGAACCCTGGGCAGCGCTAACACAAAGACAGAGAACCATTCACACTCACACCTAAGAGCAATTTAGAATCACTAATTAACCTAAGCCCCACTTACTTCATGTATTTGAACTTTGGGAGAAAGCTGGAGCAACACACGAAGGATCATGTGTCCATTTGGTTTAAAAGTCTCTTAAAGTTGCCTCTAAACTAATTGTGTTAGGAAATAATTTCTTTAACGTGCAGATCTATATAAACAGTGACACACGTGCAGTTCACATTCTGGCTTTCACCTTTGTTCCACTAATGGTCTGCAGTTATTAAACTGAACAGTTAAGACACAGATTATTGAAATTCAGCAGGTACGGAGTAACCTGCCAGTACTGTCCAGGCATTAAAAGAAAATCTGTTGGTTGCGATTTCTTTGCAGTACAAAACAAGCTGTAAAGACAGTTTCACTGTCTTGTTTCTCACTTTCTGGTACGGCTCCAAACAACACTGATGCGAGCGCCGTGACCGATTCGAAACATTAAAGTTGCAGTTGAGAAAATGTAACAAAAAGCTTTTAAGGCTTTTCTAACTGGTCTCTTCTAACTGAACTTTTGTTAGCAGGGATTTTCCAATTATTTCCACCCTCTGCCATTTTAAGCTACTCCTGTGGCCTCACCTCTATTTTCAGTGAACGAGTCTTCTTTATGTACTGCAAAGAAATCGCTTTCTGTTTATAAAACAACAGATTTTCTTTTAATGCCTGCACAGTAGAGAATTACTTAAAATAGCGACATGTGTCTGTGCATGCTCTCACAATAAATATGTCTTTAAACTTATGTGGTAATGATTTTTTTTTTTATTGTAAAAGCTGCACACAGTGCATTTAAATTCTGACAGTGTTCCATCCATGCGTCTTCCGTCTTGCACCAAAGACCGCCCACACTAGCTTACCCATTCCCACTGTGTCATCTCTTCCTCCTCAGGCTAACCAACAGTAGAGGTCAGTGAGGATTTCACACTGTCTCTTCCTTTCTCACACACATACCTTGCATGCCTCTTTTTTTCTTTTGTTTTGCACACCCACATTTTTAGCACGGCTCTGCTAATCATATGCACCAAACACCGGTCAAATAAAATTTGCACGGAAAAATCTTTTATGCTGTCCCTCGGCTGACTGTTCATGTACCTAATTGATCTAATTCATCCGAAAAGGTATGCCTGTGTAATCAAAACACGTGTTTTGTATCTGCCAGCGCCATCATTATCCTGACACCAGAGCTCAGCAATGTGTGAAGGGTGAGACAAGACGATGAAACTTTCCTTCTGGTTTTCCTCCTTGTTTCATTATCCTCGGTTATTGTGAAACATGACATTTTCCAGTGGCTGACACTAAAGATTCCTCAGTACGTTTGGACCAGACGCTTTTGACAGTCTGACTCCAGAAATGAAAGTTTGATTGTTTCGTGTGAGCTGTAGCTGTGTCCTAAACATAATTAATAAACACCTTATTAATTTGTGTATTCATATTCGCTGGTTGTGTAAAGCATAGATAACCACAGCAGATACATTTCTCCTGACATTTTAGCAAATCCATACAAGTTACAAGTAACACAGCTGAATATCATGAATAATTTTGCATATATATTGAGCAAATCTTTGATTTTAAAAAAAAAAACCTGCTAATTTGCTCATCACTATGCTGTCTTGTCCTGGAAGGGCAACTTTAATGACTAGTTGGGCGCTAATCAATACTAGTAGCACTGCAAGCCAATGTTTTAGATTTAACATTCAAAGCTCATTCTGCTGATGTACGAAAGAAAGGTCTTAGTATGTGGAAGCTTTTTGGTCGAGGCTTCCTCCGGGGGGTGTCTGCAGCCATGCCTGCTGCTTTTGTCCTTCTCTATAATGTGACTTTGTTCAAGGACTTCTACAACTCCAGACTGATCAACTTCTCCACCGCATACACCAAGCATCCCTCTGTCTCTGCACACCCTTTGTGTCAGTCGTCCTCCCCTTTCGTCAAGCTCCAAAGCCCATACACATGACAGTATAGACTACAGCACCAGTCTGTTGGAACCAAAGGCTGAGCAGAGCGATGAAGGGAAGGGGAGGAGACATGTGACAAAACGAGATGGATAGAGAGGAGGAGAGAAAAAGAGTCAGTCCTTCCCAGAACCTGTCAGCCTTTTTATTACCATGATGTCTGTGCTTTTATCACCGTACCCGCCAACAAAAATCTCTTAAAGCCAATGGGCCGACAGCTATGCTGAGACCTTGTTGAATGCGAGCGGGCCTGAGCAGTCAATTGATCCGTTAGGCATTTGAGCTTGGCTTGTGTGGGATGTAGGGAAGGGCATTGGAAAACGTGCAGAGGACAGGCAGTGGCAGTGGTCAGTGCGACTCATTTGTTCAAGGAGAGATTTGTGGACAGGAAGAAGATTAGAAGACACTGCTGGTACATGGCTCACCTTACACTGTGAGGAGCTGTGAAGCAGACTAACACTGTGTCGAAGTAAAAAAAAAAAAACTGTCCGCTTAGACTAAAAGGAAAAGAAGGCAGAAAGAGATAAGAAGGAAACAAAGAACATATTTCAAGGAATAAAACTAAATTATTTGAATTCAAATGTATTTGCATAGATATATTCAAATATCTTTGGTGGCCTTCTGTTTAATGAGCAATTCATAAGCTTCTCTTTTTCAAGTCAGAAGACTCTTTTTGCGTAGACCTGGTCTCCATTATCCTCCCATATTTAAGATAAACAGCTAAGCTCATCACAACTCACTGAAGAATTGCTAAATACTTTCAGACAAGCCAGTGTAAGGCATATTGAATTATTGATATTAATATTGATTAAGAGAAGCTAACTCAATAAAAAAAATGCCTGAGCACAACAGGAAGTGGTATTCATTCATGTCTCCTAACCGCCGTAAATAACATTATCTTGGAGTTGGGTGACAAAGAGAATACAAAGGCAGTCTGAAATGCCAACCAACTGGATGAAACACACCTCTATCTATCTATCTATCTATCTATCTATCTAGCTATCTAGCTATCTATCTATCTGGATAGATAGATATAGATAGATAGATATGATGTATAATAAAATGTCAATTCCCCCATTAAGGTGCTCCAATTCACATTGCGTTTCACAATTGTTCTACTATTTGTCTGCAGTTATTAAACTGAACAGTTAATTCATTTATAATCATGTTTTTGGTCACTTACTAAATGTAAGTCCTCCAGGGGAACTGTTTGGCTCTTGTGTTTCACTGTCTTTACAGCTCTTTTTTAACTTTGTGCAGAAAGTGTAAGAGTACAGCTGGTTTTAGATGGGCTTTGCTAAATAAAAGCTTTCTGGCATGGCTCCAAACAATACTGATGAGAGTGCTGTGAGTGACTCCAAACATTAAATTTGCAGTCCAGAAAACGTAATAAAAAAGAGCACGCTGTAAAGGCTGCAGATTTAACTTACACTTAAACACAACGGTAGTGCGAGGCACCCTTAGGGATTAAATTCCTGCTCTTGGTCATAATATGTATGAACGGCGTGAGACTTTTAAGGCTTTCTCTGCACTCTTGCTCTCTCTGATTACATTAGTGGGGACACAGCCACCTCAGCTGTCATTGCATCTGGCATGCAGTAAGTAGGCATTAGGTTTCATAAAAGGGTGACATGACACACCTCTTTGTACAGATAGAGACTGGCACTTAGAGTCGGCCTGGTTTGTGTCTAGACTCACACACACATACAGGCTTCAGCTCCCACAAAAAGCAGCCAGTAGATGCTATTACACATCATCCCCACCGCTGCCCGTCTTGTCATCATTCCCTATGAATATTTAATTCCCCCCCTCCACCCTTGTGCCCCCTCTCTCTGGCCTTCTCATCAAACGTCTGCTATTAATGTGCCACAGACGGTGTGCTGCGCCGCTCTCCCTCCACTGCTCTACGATGACTTGTGTCCTGGCCAATGCACTATGACTGGTATAGGTGACTCAGGCTGGGCAGTGAGCCACCGGAGTGTGGGGTGACATGAATGGAGAGAGTTATGTTAAGTGACAGCGTGATGCAAGTAGTGCAGGCAAGGGCCCAGGAAATTTTTATAAATTCACTTACAGTAAGAAGGAAAACCTCGTCGGAAAAAGGTTTTCTATAATAAGAATCGAGCTTTTTAACTGTGGGAATTTACAGATCATCTGGTTTATAAAGTTCACACGACTCCACAGTCTGCTGTTGTCATTAGTATAAGACCTCATGGGTCACTGAGCTGCAATAACACTGTTTAAGATGCACAGGCAGTGTTTTCTAAGCATAAGCAATGACAGCATGTGATATATGCAATGGAACGACCCATAAAATCACACTAGAATGTCAGCAGACTGTAAGATAAGGATCCCTGCTAGCAGAGGTACCTGAGGGAAAAACAATTTTCTCAAGAAATATATAGAACTAACAATAACTCATGTCAATAGAAGACTGCCATGTGTATTGAACTTGAGTGACAATGTTATGTGATTAAACTGATGACACCGGTGTGTGTTGTTGTTGTTGTTGCAGCTTTTATTCCCCAGGTTGTTCCAGACAGACGCTGAGCTGAGTGGCTCACACTAATTGGCTGCATCTCAATCTCATCAATTCAAAATGCTAGCAGAGGAGCCCCGGTATGGTGTCTCAGCCGCTGTCACAGCGTTGTGCGTTGAGTGACAAGACACTGGCACTCCTTTTCAATGAAGTGGATGGAGTAAAAGGAGGTAGCCCCTTCCAGGATTCACATAAGCGTTGTTGTCACATGTAACGTGTGGAGGTGGGAGAGGAGACAGGCTAACAATTGTCATAGAGATAAAAAATAATAATGATGGTCAAAAAGCTCACAAACTGATGAACAGGAAAGCAGCAGAAAGGTAATTTTGCTGTGGTGCATACATCACTTGTCATCAACTATACATTCTACCCGTCTAAAGGTTCTTATAAGATAAATTTTAAATAAAAGCCTTCCCACCTCTGTTACCTATATACAGTATGGTATATACTGCATGCTGTAGCCATTGTTACTGCCATTTATGTGATTAATTAAGCTTCATAAAAACTCATTAATTTGACTCTGTTAGCATCCTCCAGGGCCGAACAGCGAAGCCAATCAGAAGTGTTCAGTGGCCACTAGAGGCTGGCCCAAAGGCGAGTACATCCCTACAGACTCCCGTGTTAAAATGCCCAAAATTATGTTATTAAAAAGCATATTAATAGCCTGGGAAAAAGAAAAAAAAAAACAGGTTTTGGTCTCTGGATAGTGAACTGGATAATAAACTTTAATAAAATTTTTTTTTTATATATAGTTCATCCATCTGGACACTGGAACTGATAGCATGTTTGCTTTTATTGACAGGTATCCCAGCAGTGGCAGCTGTAGCGGACTACTGTCCATCAGGCTTTACATTTGCTAATTGGAGTCACTGAACTGATCTTGACAATGTTTGTACTATTAGTGCTATTAGGAGCATTTTTCATGAAATTAACTGAGACATACAGTATTGTGCAAAAGTCTTCCATTACCTCTCATTTGCTTATATTTTGCTTCCAATGAGCCAGACTTTTAAAAGTGGTTGTTCTAAATCTTTCTTTGGAAAATCTTTCAGTCCAGTCCTTGTACATGTCCATTTTCAGTGGTATTTTGTTTGGTAAGCCATTTAACATTCATTCATGAATCACTCAAGAATTATGAAGGCACCTAACTGAAGGGATGTTGCCTACACATAACAGATGACTTAGTAAAGCTCAATATGAATCATATCTTAAGGCATTTTGAGATTAGAAGCAAAAAGAAAAACCTAAACATAATTTGTTCCCATTTCTTTGGTCACATCTACAGAAAAAAAGGCCAGAGACAACAGTTCGACAGGCATAAAAATAGTATTTTTGACCCAACGAGGTGATTCCTCAAAGAGCTTTTGGCAAAAACCACTATGCTAACATATGCCATGTGTTCTTAAAAAAATCTGAGGAAACTCAAAACTTAAGGCTGAGCTATGCCATTTACACAAAAACTGTACTGAAAATCAGTGGCAACAGTTTGTATGGGGCGATGAAGCCAAATGTCACATTTTTGGTTTAAATCATTGTCAGGATGTATGGAGGCGGTCAGGAGAGAAGGACAACAGTGAGCCTGTACAGCCTGTAAACACGGCGGAGGCTCGGTCATGATTTGGGGCTGGCATTTTCAGCCAGTGGTGGTGATCTCAAGACTGATGTAACATCACTGTCAATATAGTAAAAGCACAATAGAGCAATACCAGTCGTGGACTGGCCTCCCCAAAGCTCACAACTCAGCATTACTGAAGCAGTGCTGGGTCTTTACTGAGAGTGTGTTCATTCCAAATACTGATTTTCAAGGTTTTTAGATTTTTGTTGGCTCAAGAATTTTGCGCAGTACCGTAATATGTCTCACTGTGTGCTCCGAGGTGTTTATGCTCCAGTTTTGGTGAGTGCATTTTTCTATTTTATTCATCCGCTACATATCTATATTTTGCACTGACCAATCTTGTTAGTATTAGCTCATAACTTAGTCCAGACTCTTCTTCTGGTAAACTGTATCAGAATTTTCTGAGAAAAACAAAACAAAACATATGCCAGAATACTAACAATTACACTTCAAAATGAAGTCCAAAACAAATGGGTAATGTAAAAAGCCGCATGAATCATGAATAACTCATAAAAAAATAGTGTATTCAATTCATTTTATTGTTGCTGTAAGCCATGCCAGCACACCAACAGGCAATTAACCCAGGCCTTGCAAGTGCTGCACCTTGGGCGAGGAGCCATTGTTAATGTAATCTGTTCCACCTGATGTTTCCTCTATTGCAGGTCAAAATGCCACATGTCAGGTCATAAACCTGATCAATAATGTGGTTTGTTTATTATTAGTTGGCAAAGGCTAGTCAAAAAAATACAAACTGTGATCAGTTTAGCTCGTTTTTCCTTCAGTTAATGCTTAAAAACTGTCCAGTGCTCGTGCTTTGTCTGATGCTGTGTACGCAGACAGGGCAGAGAATGTTTATTATGCATGCATAAGCTTCCTTTTCACATTAAAACAATAGGATTTCAGTTGAAACATATCCCTTTTAGGCAGCTCTGCTGTTATTTAAGCCGTTTAACCTCTCTTCCCAAAATATCAACTTGTGCAGGCTGTTCTCTAATGTACCCTAAGGCACTTTATAACACGTACTGCTCGGGTGAAGGGGAGTAATGAGATAAGTCAGACTCACACTTATTGATTTTCTGAGTCGACTTCTTGTGATCCAGAACTGATATAATAGGAGTTTTGTACTGTAACACTTAAAGGATGAGGAGTTACAGTTCTTGCCAGTTTTTATTATCCTTTTATGTCTGGAATTACACTGCCCCCTACAGGCAAAGCTATAAAAAAGTTAATCTTATTCCAGTCAAACTTTATTTATTATCTGAAAAATTAACAGATTCTGAACAAAACAATTACACCCCACCTCCCTCGTCTTCCGTCTCCCACCCCAACCAAAGTAATCAACTTCTGAATGTGGACTAATTGGAATATCTTTCAACTCAGTAAATAGTCAGTGGCCTTTTCATCTCTCTGTAAAAAGGCAGCCACTGCTGAGTTCAGATGAATTCAATACAGAAAAAAAAAAAAAAAAAAAAGACCTGGGGTACAAAGATTTCACAGTGCATTAAACTGCTCTGCAGTAAGACAATGAGCTTATGAAATCACAATCCTTTCTCATCGTTCTAAGTTTATCTAAAGGTCATGACAGACCCTTTGTAGATATTCATTTTCAATTCAGTACATGGGTCTTCTGAAATTAATTTAGCTCGTCACACGTATTTTATCTTAAAGGATATAAATGAGAAAAAAAATTTAATCAACCACACCTCTGAAAAAGCATGTCATAGCATTCAAACTAGGTTATCGTTCACATCTGATTAAACATTTGTTAATAAATTAATCGACTCTTAGTTAGCCCCATCGCTCCCTACCCCGCCACCGCAGCCCATCCTTCAAAGACAACAAAAACGGTATTTAAACCAAAATTTCCCGCATCCGTTTCCTGAGCAAACAGAGAAAAGGTCAATCTAACATCACACAAAATACCATCAGGAGTGGATGCATTGCAGTATTTCATTGGTAATTGACATTTGTGTGATGTAATTTGACTAACAACCATATTAGCTTGTCAGCATCTTTGGTTGTCTTTCACTAATAACTGTAAGTTACAGAATCCCTTGTTTGTGATGGGATTATAAGGCTCAGTTCAGTCTAATATCAAGTCCATTGGGACACATCAAGTTCAAAAAGATTTTAAGCTTGTGAAAAGACCAGCACATAGTTTGGAAACTTTAAATATCCTTAAGCCAGCGGTTCTCAAACTATGGGGCGGGCCCCCCTGGTGGGGCATAAATCCACTGCAGGAAGGTTGCGGATGACCCGAGGAAAAAAATACAACGTTAAATTAAGCTTTATGACTATAATTTATGTATGTAAAATAATCAACTTTGCTGATGCTGAGGAAGAGTGTGTGTGTGTGTGTGTGTGTGTGTGTGTTTGTGGCTTCTAAATGGAGGCATGCCAGGAAAAAAGTTTGAGAACTGCTGCCTTAAGCTAACACTTTATCAAATTAAAGCTACATTTTAATGAATTGGCCCCAGTGCTGATAGGCATACGATGTCTCACAGTCCAAAGCATTTTTAGGACTGTTAAAATAAGCATTGTACTCATTAAAAAAAAAACAAAAAAAACGCAAATATTGTTGCTGACCTAGATAAATTAAAAGTATAAAAAATGGCTCATATTCTATTTCAAATATCAACAATTTTCTTAGACTAAGATTAACTGTGGACAACAAACTGTCTGTAAAATGTCCAGTGAACCAAAGTGGCTGATGAGGTGGAGGTGGTGGTGGTGGTAAAGGATGTTGAGTGGTTCATGTTGGGCTTCACCAGGGCCCTGTTTCAAACACACCGTAGCAAGCTAAAAAGTTCACTAGCACACACAGCACATGGCTGGTAACAATGACGAAGTGTAACCCGGGTAACCAGTTGCTCTCCGATGCCGGGGTCACGGATGCTAGTGGGCAATTTAGTGTACAAAGATGTGCGCCTCATGTTCGCCTGGCTTTCTGTCTCTTGGCCTGACGTTTGGCTTCATCCATAGCAGCATTTTCGCTGCTGGCTTGAGCCATGCTCCTCACTCCCTGGATGCGGCTCCCCAACTGTAACAGAAGGGGAATCACCTGCAAAACAGGTCAGGAAAAGGTATTAAATGAAACTTTCTGCATCAAAAACTTCAAATATAAAAACCAACCATGCAATAACTATTAGAATTACAGGGCATTAATACATTATAGGCTTGGCCCGGATAAGGCTCATTTCTACTGACATTTATTCCTCAGATGCAGAAATTAAATAATCAAACAAAAGCTTGGTTGAATAGTCTGTCTTGATTAGATGCAACTTGTTCTGTACCTTCTCATAATTGTAGGCCGCTAAGAGGAGAAGCAGAGTGAGCGGCAAAGCTATGTAGGACCCTTGAGCAACATCCTGGTCAGGCACTTTACGCTGTGGGAAAGTGCACACACATTTCTTTAGCAAATAAGACAAAACAAATATTCTTTGTAAGACAAATATATATATATAAAAACAAAACCATGTGCATCTTACAGTGGGGTGGAAGGTAAGAGTGACATGTTTGTAGTAGCCAGTGGAGGTGAAGGAGATTTGAGGCAGTGTGAAGTCATATTGGGAACGGGACAGTGTGGAGTACAGCATCAGTACGTAGCTCTAAAAAAGAGAAGCGAAAGATGACTATGGATAAACAGCAGTGTATTCTGGGTCATATTTTGTGTAAAACCATTTATAAGTTACGTCAAATACACAACTAAAGACTAAGTAAATCATATTTTAGTAATACTGGCTTAAAAAAACCATCATACATACTTAAGCAGCTTTGCATGTTTCACAGTTGGAAAACAATCCTACTCTAATCTTATACTAGGCCTTAGTCTCGTATAACCATCTTCAGAAAGGTATTTTACCTCGTCTCTCTTTAAAACCAGTCTCCCTTTAAGCCACTTTTTTTCTGATTGGCTATTCCTGCTAAACAGAAGGTTAGAACAGGAGGCGGGTGGTACATCTGCTCCTAACAAGAGCGCCGCGCCTGACATAACCATGTTATGGAAGTCCTCTCACATTGAGATTATACATATCTAATAGTAGGGAAAAAATACCTTAGTGGTCTGAACCCTGAGCTTTGTGGCTTACTGGGACCTTTAAACGTAACTGATGTCATTACTTAAAACAGGAAAAGCATAACAGGTGCTTTTTAAGACCGAATTACCTCGCCATCTCTGTCCAAAGGAGGGAAGTGAAAGAAAAGGGACTGTCCCAGAGAAACGCTGTTGATTGGATTATCCAGATTGTCGCTCTTATATAATTTCACCTGGGGGAAAAAAAAAAGGGGGGTAAAGGTAAAGCAAAATGATTACAGGTCTAACTTATCTACAGCTAATGTAAAAGCCTTGTAGAGACTTCAAAGTTTTACAAAATGCCAGGTTTAAATTGCCCTACTGATAGCGTTGGAAGGTGTTCAGGAGACGTGATGATGTTTCCACTGAGGTCGAACTGATTGATCTGCCTGAAGGCGATAATGTTGACCCCCTCAATGTCACTACTGCTAACCTGAAAGGGAATATAGAGCTTATTATATAGATGTAACAATAGGACTTGTGAAGAAAATACCCAATGTGAACCACGGATAACGTTTTTTTGTTCAAGTCACACGGTGTGATAATAACAGAGAATTAAAGGGAATTAAGGCATTTCCAGCCTTGCGAGGGAGATTAGGAGCGCTGCACTTTTCAGACAAGCTAAAATTATGAAGTGAGAGGTTTAAACTTGGCAATGGGATTATCGCTGCTTTTGTTCTGAATATTGAAAGGACCCATGTGATGAGGGTGCTGATAAGTCATAATCACAGGGTTCCCACAGTTATTTTAACAATTCAATTACAAAAGTTTTCCACAGCCTCCTTAATAGTTTTCATAACTGTGTTAAAGCAGTGCAAGTAAGGCTGGAAAATGGGTGCAAAATTCTTGAACTTAAAGCTTCATTTTGCAGCTGCTTTGTCTTCAACAGTAATCCAAGTCAACTCTGACCCACAGCTTTGAAGTCAAAGACGAAATACTCTCTAAACAAAGACAACAGCACCATTAGCTACTGACAAATAGATTAAAAATGTGGCCAAACATGTAAAACTGACCAGTTATGTTTAAGCATGTGTGCCTCTTATATTTAAAGCTCTAAGAAACTTGGTATACTTGTAATTTCTCCACCCCATTAAAAGCCAAAGATGATGAACATCTGCACAGGACAGAGCTGCTGCCTACCTCTATAGCTCTGTGTTGTGGTAAGGCCCTCTCTATGTGGTCGTTGCCTTCAGCTCGCAGTTGAATGAGATATTTGCAACCCGGCTGCAAGAAAAAACATTACATGAGTTAGAGGTATAATCACATACACTCCATTGCAACTGAGCAAATAATATACTGCTTACAAATTATACTTTGCAAAATCACCAGTTTCTCTAGCAATCCAGAACAACACCTAGACGCCATGATCTGTTTAAATTCTTATTGTAACAGCTCATCTCGTGCTCACCAGCAGACCCCTGAGTCTGAATCGGCCCTCCTCGTCAGTGACTGTGTCCTCGCTGTAGAGGCTACAGTCTCCCTGACCCACTGCCTCCACAGCCACGTCCCATTCTGCATCCCCGTTGAGAGACTGCACCATTCCGTAGCAGCTGAGGACAAAAGTAAAAGACTGCAATGAGCAGATGTGCAAGCTGCAGGACCCACCAGCAGATGATTATAGCCTCAGTAATTTGCACACTCACAAAGATATTCCTATGCTTGCAAGCTACCAATATACAATGGACACTCATGTACCTGTATGCAGTTTTGATGCCAGTTATATCAATGCTGAGGTTTTCACCCTCCTCCACTGTAATCATCTGAGATGCCGGCTCAAAGCGGAACTCCTTCATCATGGGTTTGAAGTAGTACTGACCGGGACTCTGAGGAAAGAACAGGTGGGAAGAAGAAAATACAGGATGTGAATCAAGCCAGAGGTCAAAGCATCCCTACAATTACGTCCAACCACCAACACTGCTTTGGCAGGGTTTCTTACCAAGTTATTGAAAGTGAGGATGCCAGTGTCTTGAGTCAAAAGGTTGGAGCGAAACTGACCCCCACTCAGAGAAAGAAGCACGCCGGCGAGAGGCTGGCCGTCCTCCGATTTGATCTACAGCACAGACACAATACCTGTTCATTTTACTACTAGACGGGGACCTAATCGATTAAACTCCTTTAATCTTTTCACAATAAAAGATCACACGGACAAAATATAATGACAGCCCGTTCCTCGAGTCAGTGCCAAATGGTGGGTGTAATCAGGCTGACAGGTGAGCATAATTTCAGAGAAGATGTACAAGTGAAAAATAAACATGGGCACAAAGCTCTGTCAATGCTGAGCAGAAGATTTCAAAGCAATTTATCACACAGTGTGAAAAGGAAACTAATACTGATCATTTGTGTCAGGATCTCATGGTTGCAGTAGGTAATTGCAGATCCTTTTAACAAAAGGGCAGCACAAAGGCGGTATACTGACAGCACGCGGTGAAACACAAAAATGATCTAACTGCGCATAACAGCTCTTCTCTTTTAATCACATTTTTCCAAAACATACGTAACGAGTGCTTTTCATTATGTCACTTCTTAATTTCAAGTCCAACTACCATAATCGGCGAGGGTTCGAAAACGTGAACAAACAGCTTAAAAAAAAATAAAAAAATATCTGAACGTCTCACGATTACTGGGATGTAATACATGCAGGTGAGGATGGCTTTGAATACCTTGAAGGTGACGCCAGCCAAAGCAAATGCCTTAAAATCTCCCAGGATGCCCTCCACGGGACTCAGCACGAAACCTTCTTTGCTTGCACTGATGTCGTACTGCCGGTCACTGTGGAGCGGACCCACGCTGAAGAAAACCGGGAAAAAAAGGTTCAGCGAAGGTCCGAGTTTCTTTAAGATGCTTGTTTATTACTAAGTGTAATGTGATTTGAACACAAGCCGATCTAGAAAGCTTATTTTAACGTCCACATTAAACCAATGGAATCAAAAACACATAAATAAAAACAACAGAAAGGTGTGTGTGTGTGTGTGTGTGCGTGAGCCAAAAGCTAATTTTACAAACTAACATGCTTACAACATCGCAGCAGATCACGGGTTTTTTCCAAACAAAGAAAAGAGGAATAAACAGGTGAACACAAAAGCCATTGAAATTCATCCTCTGGGCACCACGAACATCTGTGCGGTAATGAATCCAACAGTTGTTGGGTTATTTCAGTCTGTAACAAAACAACGATGGCTGAGCCCACAGCCATGAATCTCAGCCTTTGTTTCTTTTTTAAATGTAACTTTTTGGTCCTAAATAGAAAATTATATTTCTGCGAGAGCTTTAACAAGAATTCACACATGACTCCAGGACAAAAAAAACTTCTTCTTCTTTTTTAAGCATTTATAGACTACCCTGTTAGTATAATGACTCTCTAAGGCAATAACATTTACAGCAGAACCCGAAGGCAGCATTACCCGAATGAAAAAAAAAATCCTTGAATATCCTCCCTCTCATTTTCACGCAGCCTATTTTTATCACCGTGCTCTCATACCTGTATGCTCCCATCTCATTAGTGGCCACGGTAATGAGTGGTGCAGCGGCGCCTCTCTCAGTGATAGATATTTCCACACCATGGAGCTCCGGTGACACCTTGCCTTCTAAGAAAAGACCTGCACGACCAGTGATGTCCACCAGCCGACCCGGACACGACTCTGTAACAGCAAATATGCCGTTCATTTTAGAATAACCTGCTTGGATTGTATCAGAGTCCTTTTTTTAAGGTTTCCAATCCACTTTCTTCTCTTGTGAATTTACCTCCGGTGATTGTTGCCTCTACTTCAGGAGGGTAGAACAACAGCTCCTTTGAGGATGGTGTCACTGTGATCTTCTCACCAGCCCTGCATATTTACACAGAAAGAAAAACATCACTAACAGCGATGAACAGTAGTTCAAGACCTCAAATGAGCGGATGTCAGATTTCTCTCAAGTCCTTGGAAATGGAATTTCCCAGTTAACACTAAAGTGAACAGAAGTTTTGTAAAGAGCTAAAACCGACCTGGCCCAGTAGGAGAACTCATAGTGGAAGGGACCTGTCAGTTCATCAGCCTTTTCTTGGATAGGAGGACTATCATCTCGGGCGCCTCCTTCCTCTTCGGCCGCGCGACGTTCTCTCTCCTGACGGCGCAGCTCGATCTCCTGCAGTTGCTGCTCCTGCCTCTGTTCCTCCAGGCTCCGCAGCGGACCCAGCACGAGCGCTGGCTCGCTCTCGATGGACGACCTGACCAGGGGGATGATG
>VUQR01012265.1:54666-64747 GCA_015108515.1 Hemichromis elongatus
TAATAATAAATAAAAAAAATTCTATAAATCTTAACCAATGAAAGACAGACATTGCTTTTCAACCATGCTTCAACTGAATTATTTAAAAAATAAATGCATGGACAAAAATGATGGTATCCCTAGAAAAGAATGAAAATAATGCGACCAATGGGACGTGTTAATCCAAGGTGTGTCCACTAATCAGCATCACAGGTGTCTGCAATCTTGTAATCAGTCAGTGGGCCTATATGTAGGACTCCGAAGGGTACCGGATGTATGTTAGATACTCAGCTGCAAACATGAGTCTTCTATTGTGATTACCTTTGATCTGGTTGTTAAGGTAGACCGTAGCATCGGGCACACCTTCCCCATCAGGACTGTTGAGAACCCGGCCTGTCACAGAGAAGCCCATCACGCGGAAGATGGGCTACACATAAAGAGACAAAATGTCAAACTTGAACATTTTGCACAAAACATGTTTCCCTTTGTATGATATGCATTAAAACTAATTATTTTTTTAAAAACTGAGATCTAATGGTTCTCTTTACCTCTAGTTTCAAGCTGTTGTGTTCCACCTTGAAATTCATCCTAGAAGGAGCAACATCAAAAGTGATCCTTTCTCCTCTGTAGAAAGGGATCTGAAGTGAAGGATTTCACAGAAGCGCATTTAGATGGAAAAACGATTACATCTCTAAGACCGAGGGGATAGAATTGCATTGCTCGCAAATAAAAGTTATGCTTTCATAAAACCCATTATTCACACCATCTTGTCTCTTGTAGTTACATCGGTAAAATAAACTCATGATGCTAGCTGAACACGTAACTCCTGCAGTGGATCCAGACTGCCTAGCTAAATGTGGGGTCGATTAGAAAACATGAAAGTCCTCTTTAAATTGTTTTACAGCTGTATTAAATAGTTCAAATAGTGCTGTTGAAGTACTATTTGTGTGTGTGTGTGTGTGTGTTGTCAAGTAAAAAAACAACAAAAAAAGAACTTTTCATTTAAATTTGTGCTGTTTTGTTATGGAAGAACGAGTACCTGCTGTGAGTGGTTGGATAAGGAGCTGTGAGTGTCATCACCTCGAACTCCTCAGCAAGATAATAACCGACTTTACTGGGTCTCGCTCCAGCAGCTCGACTCGAGGACGGAAAAACTGAACTCTCCTGTTTACTTTCTATTCAGGCTCCAACGTATTAAATTAGGAGTGAAGTAGCTTTGACTGATAGGAGGAAACCTATGCAGGTGGCTATTCTGGCAGCTGTCTGCTAAGCTTTACCTCAGCCAAGCCGAGTCACCAAACATGAACTCGATCGTTTTTGTGCTCTCGGTGCCTTTCAGAGATTAATAAGGCTCGCTTTGTGGTCAACTGTATTCACAGAAAGTCCAGTTTTGGATCAAATTTGTATTTGTATGTAATGTAGTGCTAATTAGCATGTATCTGTGACTGTCTAATGCCCTGTTACAGTTAATGGATGCAACGTGCTGGTGCTAGCTGATAATTAAATGCTCCACTCTCTCATCCAGAAACAGCCAATCAGAGGCTTCAACATAGGAATTAACAAACCAGAAAATGATGTCTGGCTGGATTCATCTCTTATATATATATGACGTATGGTCTCCCTGTACTAAGCATAAACTTATGGCACAAAGGAAAGGATGACCTTATTCTACATATGCATCTGTTGGTCTCATGTTGTATTTCTGACCCAATCGCTCAAAGTTGCATAACCGATTCACATTTACTGCAAGTGCTTTTAAATCCTTCTGCAGTGAAATCATAAAATCTTAAACAAAAAATGGACAGCAGTCTTCTTTTGGCTTTTGCAACAATAACTCACCACAGTGTACTCGCCGCTGGCTAATGAAGGAAAGACGAAGACACCGTCGTCTCTGGAGAGAGCGCTGCACAGGTAGCCCAGCGCGCTGTCGCCAGCATCCGCACCCTCCACTGGGGAAGTATTACAACCACTTATGTCCTGGAAATGACAAACAACATGAACTGAATCGATGGAGCAAAGCAAGTTCATTATGTCTACTGAAAACAAAACAAAAAAGGCCTTCTTTATAAAAATGCTACAACAAAATGAGACAATTTTCAAACATTTGTGTTAAAGTCATACATACTGATCATTTTCATATAAAAGGAGCATGGATATGAAAACTCAACATATTTCTGTGCAAAAATGCAAATAATGTAGGTTTACCTCTTTTTTGACTGTGGCTGAGTAAAGTAGGAAGGTGACCTCTTTCATGGGCTCTCCGTCACTGCGGACCTCCCCCGAGACATCGTATCCTCCAACCACCAGATGGTCAGCGGCCGGGGCATTGGCATTGGAGACGTGCACTGAGGTAGTGCTCTATATGAAGATGGCAAAGGTCGCCCATAAGTTGCATTAAGAGACGGAATAATGGCCCTGCCAGGTTCAGTGTGATTATTGCTGGAGCTCATTAGTTAGAAACCTTGCTCACCTGACAAGAAACAGTATGAGCTAAACAAGTAGGTGAATAATGACCTTTTCTACCCTCGAGCGTTACAGACTCAAACACAACTCTGAGATCATGCATTCTCTAGATTATTAATGACAGTACTTTAATAGGAAACTGGGACAGCGTGGTACTGAGCATGATGCTAGGTGGGTATGAGGGTGAAATAACGTGAGAAAGGTTTAACCTGAGTACTTACTCACAGTGTTAATTACAAATCTGACAGTGTATTTTTGTACAGAGAGATTTTAAATCTTTCACTAAAAGTTTACCACACTCTACTTTGATTCTGACCCTTTTTTCCATCTAATTTTAACAGCAAATATGAACTAAGTTACACTTTTTTTGTCATTTATTTACATATGCTTTGTTCTCCAGATTGTCTTGCAAAGTCCAGCTTCCTGTGACAGCCCAAAGACAGCGTGATAAGATTATCATCGATTCTAAATGGGGTTTGGTGGATGTAAAGCACTGTGTGAATGCCTCGGGTTTTTTGGGTCTCAAGCCACATCTCTCGATTAACTTTAGCTTGATTATTACACACAGTGTAAAAAAATGACACGAGGCAGTTAGAATCGAACATGGGCAACATGCACGTTTATATGCAGCATGCAGACGCAGCACCGATGGCCTTATAAAAACGTGAACAAACCTGCTCGAGAGTCCAGGAAGGATGAGACGCTGTGATGTCATACTTTCCTGGTAGTACTTTAAAGAATGTATACCTGTGTAAGCAAACAACCACAAAAAAAAAAAAGAAAGAAAGAAAGAGACGAGTTCATTTCAAACATAAGTATAATCCGGAACCACACATAAACACACATGAGCATAAAGGTGTGAGTAACTTACTTTCCTCCAGGCTGTGTGATGACACTCTTGAGCTTCTCCCCTGTTCCGGCTCGGCTGAGTTTGACTTCTACCCCAGCCGGGCCCATGAGATGGCCCTTACTCAGAACCTGAGCAAAACACAATATATATATGAGGAAACTAGACACTAAAAATCACTTGATGCTATTCATTTATTTATTTCATTCATAACCTTTGTTGCACAGATTAAAGAAGCTTTAAAAGGCTCAAAAGTTTTCTTGCATTTAGATAAACCCCCTCGAACGTGTCAAAGCACTTTTTTTTTAAACTCACACATTTTGCAAAGTAATCTAAATTCATTTTCAAGTTGACCATTCTCACCGTGCCTGACACTGAGAATCCCGTAAAAACAAAATTGATGTCTTCTTCTTTAGTGCAAATGTCACTGACTCCATCCACATGCAGGTCGACACTGGTAGGCTCTGACGACAGTTAAAAGGAAACCCAAGCAGAGAATATGGGACAATGCAGAATGTCATTTATGTGATCATTTGTCAATTATGGGGATGTTTCTGTGAGAGTCTTACCAAAGCTCCACCCAAGAGGAGGCTCGATCTTCAACACAAAATCTCCCTGCATTAAAGTGACAGCTTGATTAAATTCACCATCAGTAAAAGAATTAGTTAGAGCTAATCAAACCATTTGCTGGCATACCTTGTCATAGAGAGGGATCATGAAGTAGCCATTGATTGGAGCACAATCCGTTTGATATTTCAATGATCCTTGTTTGGTGTATAGTTTAATCTGAGAATGAAGAACACACAGTGATCATAAAGCATATACTACAAGACCTAAACTGCGCATCTTATTTCAGATAGCAAAAAAGAAAAAACAACAGTCTGTCGGATTTAATTTATTTAGTTTCAATATCTTAATTAACCAAATTGCTAATCTCATGTAACCTGTGAAAAAGAAGGGATTAGAACGGAAACACTTGCTCATCGACGCCTGCAGGTTTTAGGATTAGCAGTGAATGCCTTGGGTGATATATGGATATTAATGTTCAGTTACCGTCAGCTATCTATTAAGTAGCTAAATCAATGATAAAGACCAAACTCACAAATCTTTGCTAGCAATCGGAAACAGGTTAAAGAAAAATACACTGCTTTTGTATTAATTTCATTCAAACTGTCATTGAAACGAAAAACTCCGCCCAACCTTTAGCTTTCTACCACAAAACAGCTAGCTGCAGGTTAGCCTTTAGCACGCTAGCTGGGACATTTGCACTCTCACCTCGATCAGAGAGTAATTGATTTCAACGTCGGATTTCACGAATCCACCGCATGCCACGACTATGTCATCGGAGGATACGGCCATGAACTGAGAGTAGATGACACCGAATAAAACCCAAAGGGATCCCATTTCTGCCCGGATCGTAATTCGGAACATTTTGACTGGTTGAGCCGAGCAACAGCACGCTGCCTCCGGTTCCGTACCAGCTGAGGGGCTGTCAATGAACTGTCACGGGCGGCGTCCGCAGCGACCTCTGGCGTGTGGGAGGTGCCATTTTCGCCTTTGTTTACGGCCGCTTGTGGTTAAGTTGCATCACTGCCCCCTTCTGGTTAAAGTTACGAACTTCGACGTTTTTACCGAACCCAAACATTCATCAAAAATTCTGTGCATTCTCTAACATCTCAATTTTTGGATAGGAGATTGCTTTTTCATATATGTACTGGAAGTATCATAACCTGCAAAATATTATATTTAAAGGGGACAAAAATACCACTTTATTCATCTATAGTGTTAATGTAGTGTGTTGGTCTTGTAATTATTTCAGTTACTTTTTCAGTGGCTAGTTAGATATTTCCCAGTATATGAAATTGTAATGAAACTTATGACTAAATCTAAATCTTATGATTACCCTTCCCTTTGGATAACCCTTTATCACCTTGTCATCGCACTATCACAGAGCTCACATTTACTTAATCAGTTTGTTCCATAAAATATCTGCATATCCTTTCTGTAAGAACTTGATGAGACGGACAGAGTAAAACTTTAAAAAACAAAACAAAACAGAAAATATACCTTAAAAACATTTATTTTACATGTACAGTACACACAGTCACATTAAGGCATCATGATAAAGTACAACAGTATTTTCACCCAAATCTGACCCAAAAAAAAAAACAACCCTAAAATGAAAACATTGTTAATGATATGCCCATAGTCCAAAAGATTTTTATAAAAGCAACTAAAACTGTAAAGTCAAAGTAAAACGTAGTGTTAAAAATAACAAGGTTACATTGGTGTATTTCCAAAATGTACTAGTCATAGTCATAATTATCCATCGGCTTAAGTAAAAACACCCACAAATAAACACTTTACATAATAAACACAACAAGGAAGCTGTAGTAAAAAAAACACCCAAAACAGCGTTAATACATTTAAAGTGCATGGAACTGTAAAAGGTTTAAAGAATGTGTTCAGTAGTTTGAAACAATTGAAATCCTTCTCAGAAGGAAAAGATTACAATGCAAAAAGCAAGTAAATACACTGCAGCTCAACAAAAATAATGTTTCGGTAAAAGTTAAAAAAAAATACTTTTGAGATAGTCAATTCATATACTTACAAATATTCAGATTGTCTTTTTTTTTTTGGACAAACAAACAAAACAAAACAAAAAACACTGAAAAAGCCAGAAGCATTGTAACAGGAGATCTCTTTAAGTTGTAGTAGTTTCACAGTTAAATAAACACGGTGTTGTTATTAGACTGAAAAGTTTAAAATGCTGTTACAGTTGTCTAGGCATGGATGCTTTGTTCTGGCCTCTGCCTTACACTTGTGTTGAGGCGCTTGGAGCTACAGGGGCCAGGAACACCGCATCATTGAAATTGCTGGCGAAGCTAGTGTGGTAGCTAGGACTGCTTCTGCTGCTGCTGCGGCGGGGCTGGAATTTGGACTGTGGGGCTCTCACACCTGAGCGCTTCTGGGCTTGACACAGCTTCTGGATCAGGAAACGCCGGTCACGGCCCTCCTGATTGACAAATTAACACAAACAGATTTCAGCTGACACTGCATTTGGCAATAACCGAAAAGAGCAACTTCCCCTGCAGGACGCTGGCTATAAAAAAACTTTGACTTTTTATGATATTTTTATTAAAAGATGCTGACGTCAGCTTGTTATGGCATCACTGACGTCGCAGAGAACGGAATGAAAATATAAGAGGTGTGTTGTACAGCTATCTCCATGCTGTTTCATATAATAATACTTAATATGGTTTCTTGGAGTTTACAAGTAGGCCAACTTTAATCTTGAGCACTAAAAATGAAGCTGAAGGTCACAGGCTTAGCCTACTGAGGTCTAACGTCCCCCAAAGCCTAGCTGTGAAGTTTAAAGACAATCCATCAAAAACCGTCGATAATAAAGGTTTTACTCATTTTCACATTTAGTACAACTTTGACTAGATTTAAACCAACAATAAATTAAACTGTTATTTGTATCTACCGTCACACAACATTTGAAAATGATATGTTGAAAAGTGTGGACACTAGACTTTTAAGAAACATAAGTGATTACATACTCCCCTCCGTTTGGGGGGAGAATAAAACATTGTTGTTGTGTAATCTGAGTAGACCTACCATCTCTAGCTGGTGCCTTAGTTCAGCAATGACTCTCTTGTGTGCTCCAGCAAGTGCAATCACATAAAACATGGCCAAACTGGAGAAAAACAAAGTATAAAATTACAGCAGAGGAGAAAAAAAAAAAGTTAAATAGGTAAAATAATATAGATAGAGAACCAACCATGAGATAACAAAGAAAGAGACAGCAAAGGGCTCCGAAGAGAGAACCAAGAGAAGACTTCCGAGTCCATTAGGTAGCTGATCAACTGTAGCTGGCACCACCTCCCAGGAGGTGTTGTAATTAACAAATGGTCCACAAGCCTGAGAACAGTTTATTCTGTGCAAAAAGGAAATGTAAGCGAGTGCATACATGTAAGACTTCTTATATTTATCCATATTAAGAAAAAATTAATTATATGGCAGAAAATGCATGGCAGTGGTCAGATTTTGACCTTTGGCATGAATATTTCTGCAAGAGGTTCTTTTAAAAGCTGCATACAAACAAGACCATAATTACAGCACAGTATGAACATTACTCACTGTGCTATACTAGCAATGACAGGCACACAGGCAAGACTCAGGCCAATCAGCAGCACGCCGAGGAAGAAGAAGTTGGAGCTGGATGCTCGGAAAGGACGTGTGGCCGGACGACAGTTTTTGATTAATGATATCTAGCAAACAAAAATTTGCAAATGAGGTTACGAACTACTTACTGCAATATTTCATGCTTTTTTTCCTTCACTCTTGCAGGAAGAAATCTACATGCACTAAAACCAAAATGTCACCTTCTTGATGTAAAAGATAAAGAAATATTTGAGGGTGCAGATAGCAGGCAGCAGTGGGCAGTAGAAAGTGCCGATCCAGCAGATGGTCTGACCGTAGACGATCTCCAGTACATTCTGAGGAATAGAAAATTCCTGTTGCCCCATCCATTTAACCAGCGCAGAATCACTGTATTTCAGAAGCAGCCTGGGTAGGACAGGACAGAAGGACAAAAACAACTGAAGCAAAAATAATGAGAGAAAGCAAAGCCTTCAGTGTCAGAAGGCTACGTTTAGCTACATTTATTTAGACTAACTAAACTAACGCTAAAAGTAACTAGTCCAAGTCAGCTCCTGTGACTGTTAATACGTTCTACAGCTATGAAGGCGACGTGTTTACACCCCCTTCAAATGTCAGAGTGTACATTTTTTTTTCTGCTGTGGATAAGTGAGGTCTTACTTTCGAGGAAACTCCACAAAGATGGTGACCGAAACGATGACAATGAAGTCAAAGATGGTGAGTTTGTACATCTCCTGGCCCACGTGCGTTTCCCAGCACTGCCGACAGCAACAAGGATATAGAGACCAGATTTTACCATACACATATGTCACTTTCACATTCTAACACATATGTATAACAGTTAATGCAAAGATAAAAGTGAGTTTGACACTGGTACCACCTGTGCCACTACCCCTACAAACCACTGCGTATTACATTATGGCAAAAAAGGGTTACTTACAGGGTACAGATTGTGGTTGTAGCCACAAAAACAGGGCTCCTCTTTACATTTAGTGATCCGAGACCAGACAGAAAAGAGCAAAACCACAATACTGGTTAACCGCATGAAGACACACCTGTGAGGACAGAAGGAAAGAAGAGTGACATACCATCAGAAATACATTCAAGTTCAAAGCTGTGTTTATAAGTAAGCCAGTCAATACATGAGACTCCTCTTTTACCTCATAAGAGTGAAGCGGATTTCAAAAGCAGGAGAATAGTCCTCAAAGTTGATGATAAAAGAGAAAAGTACCGGGGTGATGAAGTTGGCAAAGGTGATAACAATTGAGGGGAGATACTCAAAAATGAGATCTACTGTAAAATTCACCTGCAAAAGAGGAGAAATGCCTTTTTTTTTTACTGTGTTGCCTACATTTATCAGAAATTTCTACATGGAGGTGAAATCAAAGCGAAGCGCTTAGACAGACAGAGAGAACATTAGAAAAATTGTCTTACCTTTTGATCATTTTGGGCTTTCTGGGAGAAGATAGTGGCTAAATAAATACAGTAGAAGCAAGCAACCAGTACACCAATGACGAAAAGATTGAGGATGAGGCGGATGAAGTAAAGTCGACATTTCTCTTTGCTGGTGCGCTCTGCTATTTTCTGCTTGATCTTCTCATCCTCCAAATCTGTCTAAAGATATACAAATATGAATATTAAAACCAGGCAAGACAACAAAATGAGAGTGTTTAATTATTTATTTTTTACTTAAGAGTGAGCAGGAAGGAACACCAACATATAGCTATTAATTGTGGCTATATTGAGACTGTTGATATATATATAAATATTTAGGGACAGTGATTAATGAAAAACAGTTATCCAAGTGTCATTTGCAGGAAAAACTTATAATGATTACGCTTCGCACAAAAGCTGTGACATTTAGGAGTTTGTTTGTTTCTTTTTTTACATTATTTTTGGGTGGTTTTGCCTTTATTAGACAGCACAGTGCAGTATAGAGAGGAAAGCGAGGAGAGAGAATGGGGGGGAAGACTCGTAGTACACTGTGAGCTAAACTGGAACCAAGCTACAACCGTCTCATGTGGACACACTTGGATTGGTTCTTTGAGCATTTTATTGTCTTGTAGCTGTTTGTGTTTGTAGTTAATAGGAACAAACTCAACAAGACAACAAAGTATGACACAAATGGGGCAAATGTAAGCAATTTTCAGTAAGCTGTTGCACCCTCTCTAAGGTGCATATGAGCTACTACCTTCAGCACACAGGTACAGGGTGGAGCTGCATCCACTGAAAACAACTGGCAGCCATGTGGCACCCAGGGACAACAGAAAGTGAATGAAATTCAATGACTTTTGTGTCTAGAGGCAAAATACCTGCTGGCATTGTGAAGCACCCGGAACCTGTGGTGAATTTATTTTAACTTCCTGGTGAGGAATTGAGGCGACTACCAACACGTGACCCGATAGTAATGAATGTGGGAACTGGGGCCTTAAATGTCACAAATGTTGGTAGCTCGTCTTGTAATCGGAAGGTTGCCGGTTCGAGCCCCGGCTCCGATAGTCTCGGTCGATGTGTCCTTGGGCAAGACACTTCAACCGTTGCCTACTGGTGGTGGTCAGAGGGCCCGGTGGCGCCAGTGTCCGGCAGCCTCGCCTCTGTCAGTGCGCTCCAGGGCAGATGTGGCTACAA
>VUQR01012265.1:69892-96701 GCA_015108515.1 Hemichromis elongatus
TGCCAATTCACAGTCTCAAAAAAACTAAATTTTGTACATACATATTAGATGTTATATTAGTTAGTTTTACATCTCACAATATATTCTTTGTGGGGGGGTTGTTTTTTTGTTGTTTTTTTACCCTTCCAGATAATTAAATGCTTGCTCACAACTCTTCCTTCTGTGACATATTTGGGTTTTCCCTGTGTGGAGCGTATTAAACCCAGTTTGCAAGCGCAGATAATTTATTTGTTACGTTCCGTTTATTTTGTCTGTAACAAGTTCCTACAGTATTCACTCCTATACGTCAGCCTTTTGAGCGTTCCCCTTAAGTTTTAATGAGGATGCCAAATAATTGTTAGCTCTGGCGGTTTAATTATTCATGTCACAATCTAGCGTGACCTTTCATTGTCCAAGTGCCAGTTCACAAGCAGTGGACTTTTACCTTTGTGAACTCAGCTTAAACTTCCTGGTAGGAGTACAGTCCTTTCTATCTCACTGACGGTAACTCAGAGGTACTCCTCAGACTTTTAAGCTGCAACTCTGTGTTGTCAGGACGTTTGGTTTTTTTTTAGATATATTCTCTCCATTACAGGACAATAACCAGGTAAGCAGAGGTTAATAACAGAGCAGAATATCATTTGACAAGTTCTTTTAATCTTTACAGGTTTTGTAATTAAATGAGAACCTAACTCTAACTACACATTTCTTATAGGTTTCCAGTTTCCATAGTTCAGTGATCAGTCATTTGTTTTCTGTTTATTGTTATATGAGACAGAGCTGTTCTCTTGGCATAATATAATGGTTTTGTGTGAGAACCACAGAGCTATACCGCTGCAACTAAACCTCTTTCCCCGAGCTGAAACCAAACCTCCTACATGAATTTATAATCATCCGATGGAGAGCTCGAGAGATTAAATTGCACATGCTTTCTATGGAGCTGCCTCTATACAGAAAACCATGTGGTATTAACGTGTTATACTACTTGTTTAGGTTTAGTCTTTTGTTTGATAACTTGAGTTTAAGCACAATTCTATTGCTTTATTTAAATTTTTGTCTGTTATATGGAATAAGTCGTTTACATTTTGCCACTTGACACCAAAATCCTCATCTTGAGAGCGGCTGGGGCATAGTGAGCCGAAGAATCACTGCTGTCGCCAAAGAAAAGCAAAAGGATCAATTTGAAGGATCTCATGACAAGTTACAGCAACCGGGGATTTTTCAACCATGCATACCATGACAACGAGACTCTGGAAATGGATAGAAGGTTTGTGTTAATATAATAACATAACATTTGTTTTTGTCCTCAAATGTGCGTCAGAGAAATCCCTTTTCCTGAAAAAGTATAGCATTACAATTTGTCAAAGAATGTGTTTGTGAAGGGGTTTGAGTGGTGTGTTGTTTGTGCTTGTAGTAAGAGGAAGTACTGTGAAGAAAAGTTCAAAATGTCAAGTAAGCAAATGAAAAACTAGCTTTACCAGGATGTCCTCAAGAAACAGGCAACAGCACTAACTTGGTTTATGCCCTTGCTTTATCCTCGGCTGGTTCATTTTAGTGTTAATCTTTTGTGTACACGCTTTAAGGTCTCAGGATTGTGGATGTTTACATGAGAGCCCTAGAGTAAACATTAGCACACAGGTCTCTACAATTTACTCTTAAAACGAGTCTGACAGTTCTCTATAAGACTGAATGTGCTTAAAATAAATTAAATTTAACCTCGACAGTTTAAATTCAAATAACTACATCAGTAACTTGACATTTCTGCTCACTTCCTGATGTGATAACATCAGTGCTCTTAGGTATCATAAATTTAAATAATTTATTCTGTTTGGGCTCTAGAGCTTCCAGCAAAACCCATCATACGAACCCCTATGCCAAGGAAGACCCGACCTGTTGGGGTGACAGGGCTAGCAGTCAGGATGCTATAGGGAGAGTGCCTCAAGGTGGCTGGCAGGAGGAGAGCTGGAGGGGTAGAGAAAACATCCCAATGGACACCATCTCCATACACCCAAGGATTCCTTCATTGCACCATGGACCCAGTATGTGTATCACCTCTTTGTGGCCACGTTAAATTATTTAACCACAAGACAACAATAAGTGATTGCATACATTGGTGTTAGTATGATTGAAAAGGTTGTGTTACTTGTTCAGTGGCGTCATTTTTGTATATGCCAGCGAATGTTGCTAAGTAACCCTTCTGTTGATACTTCCGCTCTATCTCCTCTACATTTTAGATCACAGTAGATTTGGGATGGACCCGACTTCAGGTAATACAGTCCTCTATGGGGTTACTAATTAATCTGTAAAGTTTGTATCACAGGATATTCATTTTAACTAACATTGTCATTTGTACTAACATTGTATCCGTAATGGTGGATGTTATGGCTGTCAACAATAAAAGCAACAAGGAAACTGGCAAAGAAAATAAAACGGAGCAAAGGGGATTATTTGGAAAATGTTTTTCGCATTAAGTTCAAAAAACAAGTTACAGCATACAATAGAAGTGTCTGTTGGTGTCTTTTTCAGCTATAGTTTGATTACCATAGACTGTGACACAGACATAACTGTAATTTATTAGATCTGTTTTATCTCTTCTAATATCTTTTTCATCACCGATTATATTAAATACATAAGTGAACTGTATTAGCAACTATTGGATGGACTGTCATGGGATCCATATAGACCAGCAGTCCCCAACCTTTTTTGCGCCACGGACCGGTTTGTGTCTGACAATATTTTCACGGACCGGCCTTTAAGGTGTCGTGGATAAATACAACAAAATAAAACAAAAATGTATTCATAACACACGGGAAAAGACCCAGGGAAACCGAGTTAACAATAAAAGCTATAAATAAACTGATAAAAACCCTGAAAACCATAAATGTCACATCCAAACCTCAACTCTCTCGCGGCCCGGTACCAAACGACTCACGGGCCGGTTACAGTCCATGGCCCGGGGGTTGGGGACCGCTGATATAGATAATGGAGATGAATTATAATAACGTCTTCCATTTCCTCCCATTTCATTTAATCGTTATGCTTCTGAAAGACTAAAAAAGAAATTCCAGAGTCATACCAAGAGTTGTTAAAAAGCATACCGGTAATTAACGCATAGAAATAATACACACGGAGTCATGCTCTGACAATAACTGCAAAGTGCTACAGTTTGGTGGGCAATGGCACTATCATCTTCAGTATCATAGCATTATGTGAAATAAAAATAAATATAAAAGAATGTATTCATCACATATTGGACAAACAGGTTCATATTAGAACCCACATTAGTGTGTATATTTAATTTATTTATTTTAATTTATTTATTTAGGACAGTGCATGTTAATAAATGTAAAAAAAATTACATAAATGTAAGCATACCAGATTATAGCCAAAGGCTAATTTCCATCTGTTGTTATATGGTGTAGTGTCCTGTACTATCAGCAGTACTTTCTGTGTTTTTGCAGTAGATATGCATCTTTAGAATTAACAAATAAGTAGCAGCTTATTGCTATTATAGAAAAGAGTAAGTGATAAAGGCTGAGTGAATGTCTGCAGGTGTTACATTTATAAATGCCAACCTGTTCATTTGCTTACGGTTACTCTGTTCCTGTATTCATCTCATGCGTTCCAGTTTGAAAATCCACAATAATAACTGGTTGTTTTTGCTTGTGTGCGTATCCAGGAAACATGACAATGCGGTGGAGAGGAATAGCGATGAGAAGGATGAGCATGTTTCCTAATGCAGATCATACCCAAATAGCTTTCACAGAGGATGCCATCAGGAATGAGATGGAAAATGGTAAGCGTGCCTGGAGGGTGTCAGATTATCCTGTGGTTTTTTTGGAAAGTGAATTATGACACCTGATATGTATTCTCAATAGCAGTTCTTGCAAAGCACTTGTCTTGTCATATCGTATCTGACAGAGCAACAAAAAATGGTAGAGGAACTCGCTGCTCTGTCAACACGAGACAGAATCCAGGCCATTCGGGATCTTCCAATGAGCTTTAAAGAGAAGAAACAAATCAGGTGGGTGAGCCACAAACAAATAAAGGTGATAACAAAATCCTTCTCAGTATCAATTGAGACATTTAGTTAATCATTGCATCCTGCTGTGAATCATAAACTAAGCTGTATGCGAACGCTTGGAGGTCACAGATGTTGCAATTTGGATCTCTGAAGGAACTATTGCTCTATTTGTCCAACACAAATTACACAAGAAAGTACTAATTGAAGCCCAAAGGGTTTTCTGCAGCCTGCAGAAGCTTGTGATGTAAGTAATTTAATTGACAAGGATCCCAACGGTCTTACTCTTACAGGAAAGAATTGGAATTACAGTCTTCCAAGAAGACTCGTCAATTCACATGTTTGACAGATTGCTCTGAAAGGCTGTCTCTGGTGAGTGTTTTATCTGTCATAAAAGCAACAGCTGCATCTCTTTCTGAGCCTAGCTCAATCATAATATGTGCTCATATGCTACATACAGAATGTTATGATCTTTTTTCAGTTTTCACGAAAATGCGGGTACCGTTTAAAGTCAGCCCAGCAGACCCTGGAACTGTGGCAAGGCGCTATGAAAAATATCGGTGGGAAATTTGGGACCAGTGTTCTCACCTATTTTGTGTTCCTGAAGTGGCTTCTCGTGTTTAACATTTTCTCGTTCCTGGTCAACTTTGGCTTTGTCACCATCCCACTGCTTGTTTACAAGCACACCCCAAACATTTCTCAAAATGTGAACAACGTACCTGAAAATGTGACCTTCAGGGGGTTGGAGATACTAACTGGAGCTGTAAGTAGTACATGCATTTATCTTCTGTTGAAGTCACAACCATCATTTGTTTACAATGTAAAGCTAATGTAATAATTATCATTTGATTACCAATAGATTCAATGACTATGCAATATTAAGAGCTAATTATTTGATTTATGCTCATGGCTCAAATCTGCATTATTTTGGATGCAGTTGTTTGTTTTCCAAGGATGAATAGGGGCAGCAGTGTGCTAGAGTCTGGACAGATCACCAGTCCAACACAGGGTCAAACCTGAAAGACAGACCGCAGCACTCTGACATCCACACCTATAGCCAATTTAACCAATTTTGTCACCAGTTAACCTAACATTCATGCATAAAGAGTGAAGCATTTGTTTTCACAAAAGAAAATCTAAAAGATTAATCCACACTACATCGCAGATGATAATCAATTACAACTAGCAAACACTGTTGATATATATTATGTAAGATCACGTTAGATATTTTATATGCAATTCTGTCTGCGCTGAGTGAACAAGAAGTTGCATATATTTTGACTTTCCTAGGGTTACTTCAACTATACGGTCATGTACTACGGTAGCTACAGCAATGAGACTCTTGTGGGTCTGGTGGGTTACAACATGCAGCTGGCCTATTTCTTCACCATTGCAGTCTATATGGTGCTATGTGGAATTTCACTTATTTTCAGGTTAGTTAAGTCCTCATAATGATAAAAATTGTACCAAAGTCCACAGTTAAATTGCTTTGCTATGACTCCTCAATATGCATGTGGGAGAAGAGGCTATAAGTCAACAGAAAAAATCAATAAATAGAATAATAAATTATTAGAAAATGTGAAAATCATAATATGAATGTGCCAAAACAAGCAGTCATAAGATTGATTAAAGCTGTAGATATAGAAACTTATAGAAGCTCTGGTTCAAACAGTGTTTCTGAATCTCGATTTTTCCACATGCAGCATGGCAATCAATTTTAAGAACAACTACGTACTAGCAGACTCGGCATCAAACAGTGCATGGCAACTTCTTTGCACCTGGGATTTTAGTGTAACCAATGAGAAAGCAGTGAAACAGCGCAGGAACAACCTTTGTGTCCAGCTCAAGGTGACGTTTAGCGTTTTTTTTTTCCTTCTAATAATATCTAATGTTGAATTAACTGTGACAGATTAAAATTCTTTATTTTACACCTACATACACATCAGTACTTCAATGTTTGTCCTCTTGCTGCTCGTTCAGGAGTCTTTATCAGAAAATGCCCAGCAGGAGCGCCTTCCGGTCTCTGAAAAACTAAAGCTCTACGGGATTCATTTTGGTTGCTGGCTTCTCTCCACAAGCTTGGCTGTTGGTTGTGCAGCCAGTATTCACTTTCTCTGCAACTATGAGCATGAGGTACATGAGTTAAAATGGAATAATTAGACTTAGGAATGACTTGCATCTGTTAAATGTACACTACAGGCAATGCAATATACTTTTCTTGTTACTTAAACTAGTATAAACCAAAAAATATGTAAAAATATACACCTTACCTGTACTCTCAGAATATGAAAATCTAAGTCAGGTGTCATAAATTTACTGAATGTCATGTCATTTACTGACAGCGCATGGTTTTTATGGTTTCATTACACGTAGTATTCGTCATCATCCAATATCTTGACCCATCTTATGTTTTACAGCAGGCAACAATGACTGTCAACTGGTCCCTGCTTGAGGAGGCAAAGACACTCCTGGTTCCCTTTGTGGTGTCTTTAATGAACCTGGTTATCCCGCTCTTCTACTCCCTCTTCAACAAATTTGAGCATTACTCCACCCATCGCAAACAGATATATGCTCTGTTGATCAGGTCAAATAAAACAATACATGTATATAAATATATATATATATATATATATGTCTAGATAGATAGCTAAATATAGATATCTGGAGCCAGTTAGTTTAACATTAGACTGGAAATAAGGAGGCAAATAGCCTTGTTTTGGTGTGCCTATGACATCATCACAGAGTCACCCAGATGTTAGCAAGCTCCCAATCTTGTTAGAGTTAATTGCAGTGTAATTTATGAGCTGTGCTATAAAATGACGTACGACTCTCTGCAGTATAGTGAGAAGGCTGGCAGTCCTAGGATCAGGCTTATACAAAAGTAAATATAAAGTGTAGTGGTATCTATGTAAAGCCATGACTGTATATATGCAAAGCAGTGCAGCTATCAACACATCTAGCACAAAGCAAATATAAGTATTTATTTAACCAATAATAACACTTCAAATACTTTCTTTTTTCCACATGCAGAAATGTCTTTCTCAAGATGTCCATTCTATCTGTTCTGTGTTATCATTGGCTGAACGTGGTGTCTAATAAAGATTCAGTAAGTGATAAATATCCATTTATTTTCTTTTTTAAACACACCAACATGCATTTATTTTATCTGTCCCTACATTATTCAGTAGGCATAGACATTTATTCGTGAACTTGTTTCCTTGTCAGTGTTGGGAGTCCATGGTAGGGCAGTCGTTGTACCGTCTGGTCTTTTTTGACTTCCTTTTCCTGATGTTGGGATCCTTCTTTGGAGAGTTTCTTAGCAAGTGAGTTATAGAATGTCAATTTGTAGCCTTCATATTTTAGATTGTTAAATGGACCTCTGTTTAAAATCACATGCTCAATTTCTTTCTAATAGTGTGATTGGGTCCAAATTAATACCACGCGTGGGGGTTCCTGAGTTTGACGTAGCCAGAAATGTGCTTGAACTCATCTATTCTCAGACGCTGGCCTGGTATGAACCCTATGAACAATACATTCAACATTTCATAAGTTCTAGCAGTGTGTTAGTGGATTTTAGTAAAATCTTACGTTATCTATTTTGATCTTGGACCTTTTTGAATTATTTAAAGGCGATCATCTATTTTCTCTCCACAGGATTGGGATCTACTTCTCTCCTCTGCTCCCTGCCATGCAGATTCTCAAATTCTTCATCTTGTTTTATCTAAAGAAGGTAAATGCTGCTACCAAGACTGCTCCATGCTCCATAAGGGTCGTGTTACTCTATTTGTGCACCTCAGTCAATAATTAATTAAAATCCTTTCTTCACATTGAATGGGTGCTTTATTTTGGGTAATGGAAAAGACAGCCAGGGTTTCAGATTTAAGGAGTAACCATTATGGTTTAATGGTACCAGACAAGATCAATCAATCACTGAAATTTAATGAACTTTGTAGGATTTGTAATTTGATCTAGGCTGGATCTGCTGATGCTGTGTGTTTCATGAACCTGCTGAATGATCTTTTAAAAAGTCAATTCAAAGCTCTGTTTTCTGTTATGGCCTTAAATGAGCTCACATGTTTATTAGCAAAGTTACTACGAAAATAAATCAATAATAAATGTGTTAATGGATGTGTATTTATGGGGTGGTACAAGTTTGTTTTTGCACTTGTCAGGTCAGTCTCACCCATAACTGTCAGCCCCCGCGGCGATCTGGCAGGGCAGCTCAGATGCAAACCCTCTTCATCTTCCTTCTCTTCTTCCCGTTCTTCGTGGGAGCCCTGTCAATTGTTGCATACACTGCCTGGAGGTAAGAGGACATGACTTTAACTGCTAAAAAAAAAGAAGAGCAAAATATATTCAATTTTTTTTCATTCTCTTCTGAGCTAAAATATAATCAAACATTTGCCTTTGATCAATAATGCATTTTTTTTTTTTTTACTGATAAAACAGAAAAGTTCCAATCTCGGTCTTGTTTTGTTTACCCTGTCTTGCTCCATAGCCTGACTCCCTCAGAGGACTGCGGCCCTTTTCGTGGACTCAACAATTCCTTCAGTGTGGTTGGTGTCTGGATAGGTGATCTAAAATCTGACTCGTGGGTCGTCTGGATTTATGATTATGTCATCAGGAGTGAAATCTTCTATTTTCTAATCACACTCATCATCCTGTAAGTGCATAGTGCAAGTGCTGTCCTATGTGCACAGCATGTAATGTTGACTGAAAAAGTCCAAGCCATGTTTTACATATAATTGAGCTTTGTATATAAATGCTCGTGTGTATTGATGTAAATTTTGTGTCATTAAGCAAATGGTTTTCCTGTGTGCATTTTTACTGCTCAGTGTCATCATATACATATTGTGGCAAGTCACTAACGGCCGAAAGGAGCTTATTCGTCGTCTGAGACAACAGATTGTCAATGTGAGTTTGTTCTAGAAACTGTTCCCTTAACATATATTTCATCAGACCTTAGGAACAAGTGGGAACTTGTCCAGTCTTGAATACACTTACATTTTGTTTCTGTTTTTCTGTTTTCTTTTGCCTGACTGCCTCCTGCCAGGAAGGGAAAGACAAGTCCTTCTTGTTAGAAAGGTTACAGTTACTTCAAAGATCTCTCCCAAACAAAAACACTAAACAGATGAAACAAAAAGGGGTTTGTTGTGCAAATTTCATATATATATATATATATCATATTTCATGCTGACTTGACCTTGCATCCAGAAGCTTGTTATCAGCCTTAGTGAATATCTTATTTTCTGTTTAGAGCATGAAACAGCATTCAGATGATCGCTCATCCGGTGATCAGTCCAACTCAAATGCCATGGTTCAAGCTTTACTTGCACGTCAGCAACTTGAAGAGGAGGGGAAAAGATACAGCATTGGTGGAGTACCTGTTCCTTCTGAAATGTCCAACTCTAGTCCTCTGGTGCAAGCCATGTTGGCCCGTCAACTAGCTGACCAGGAGAATGAAGATCTGTATCCGTTGCATGATGAAAACCCGTTATCTTCCAGTGCACTTGCTCAGGCCATGGCAGTCCGACACAGGCTGGAGGACGAAGAGAATAATGAATATGACATTTTCAGCAGGTCCAGCGCCGTCACACAGGCCATGCAAGCCAGAAGAAGAGCAGACGGCTTAGAAGATGACATGGGTGACCGACCGTCTCCAGTGTCAAGTGTCATGATGCAGGTCATGCAGGCCAGGCAGCAAGCAGAGGAAAATGACAGAATTCCATGGATGACTGCTCCGCCACAAAACCCTGGGCCTTCAGGCTCCAGTGCTCTGATCCAAGCCATGCTAGCCCGGCAGGAGGCCCAGAATGAATACGATGATGGTTACTAAACAAAATGCTGAGTTTCATCTTACTGTGACAAGAACCAGATATATGAAAAACACACAAATGGCTTTTTAAGACTGAAATTGCACTTTGTAACGTATATGAAAGAGATGAGGGTGCAGGTACACCTCTTAATTCAACTTTTCTACAAGCAAAGTTTAGTGAAATCTTTCTATGATAGTATGTCAGCCTTGTGTGATGAGTAATCCTTAAAATGAGCATTAAAAATAAATTTGTGCCATTTGTAATGTTATTTTTGCATAAGTTGTTCATTGTTGCTCATAATGTGAAATAGAAAAGGCAAGCTAAATCCCCCCCGCAAAATTAGTTACAGTTGTCTTTGGAGTAAAATGTAATTTTTCCAAGTGTCTGATAAAGACAACACTGCCATCTACAGGAACTACTCATACATTGCTACATTAGATTTTTTGGGGGGGTTTTTTTGCACATGACAGCTGTCTGTGTTCAGATCATTTTAAGAACACTCTCCAGACACAGAAAAAAATTACTAGGGTTAATATATATATATTTTTTTATTTGTGCAAATATAAGCTTCATTAAAAACAACTGAAATCAACTTTGTAGAATTTTTACAATTCAAAAGTCTAGTTGAAAAAGTTTAATAAACTGTGTTCTATATTTGAATCAATGTATCATCGTAAAAACACTAGAAGTGTTTGTGGTAGGAAAGTAACAGTCAAACAAAACACATTTTTGAAATGAGGAAGTTTAATAGTCATCATAATTGCCTGAAACACTCTGCAGAGTCATTTTACCATCATAAAGTTTTCCTTTTCTCTAGTTAAAGCATCATCATAAAGCAATCATCAAAATGAAAATGACTCACGGTGATGTAAATGTGGTATACTGACTGTGATCACTCCAATAGTCCAATATTCCCTGTGGTAAATTTCTAGTCCAAAAATCTAGTCCAACAAAAGTGTTTTGCAAATGATTGTTTGAGCTTCACGACACCATCAAACTCAGCCAAGGTGAACATTGAAAAGAAAAATGATACATTATTACCAAAAATCATTTTGTGTACAAACATAAATGACATCTATTTTACATACATAGTACATACATAGTACCATAAATACTGTAAACAGGCACATAATTTGCAGTATACATTTATGGCTGTGATTGACAATAATGAAAACCCAGTTAGAGTTTCTGACTGAACGTGTCTAATAAGGCTATTAGCATCAGAGAGACACTCATTCTTTTGAAACAGTATAGATACACTTAACATTTTATTTTAAATCTACATTGTGGTAAGCTGCACAAAAGAAAAAAAATAAAATTTCATGTCCACTTTAACCATTTGTCATCTGCAATTTTCCAACTTTAAACTTGAAGCTTCATGATGGGGTTTAATTAAGGCAGTATTAAAAATGTGTCAGACAGGACTAACATCACGACCTGTTACCTTTGTAGGTGTTCATCACACAGTGAGCACTTATGCTCTAGTCCAATAAGATGCCACATTGATGAGAAATGTCACCACCTACTGTCCTGTCTCACTCAGCACTGCTCTTCCCCCAAAGAATTTGCAATGTCACTGAAGTCCAGAGAGTCACCTGGTATCGGAGTTTTCCTGCCACTTTGTAGGGTCTGACTAGAGTAGTAATCCACAGATTTGGAGATGGAGTGCACAGGGTGCTCCCGGAAATATCCGAATGCCCCCCTTGCGTCCTCCTCCCTAATGCTTTGCTCGAAGGTCTTGCGTTTGTGCCTGAACTCGATGACGGTCTTCGTATAGGAGTTGAGGGTGGTGACAGATGCACCCATACAGCAGGTGAAGGAAGCCCAGGCCATGCTGATATAAAACAGCAAGAGAATTCACTTTTTAATAAACAGATATGGTAGCTGTAAAAAACAAACGGACAAAAAAAACAGTGAAAACCAAATGGTGCACTTCAGCGTAGTGAGGCGTTCTGACGTTTTACCCTCAATACCGTGACACTGTATTTGGTAAGATTAGTGCCAATCACTCTAAGTCCCTCTGCTCTCCTCAAGCAGGCTGGTTTGCATGTGAAGTCAGGCAATCAAATCATCATCCCATGTCGTTTTCATGCAGACTGGATAATTCCCACAAAAGGTCAAGAATTGTTTAGCCTCCAAAATGAATTTTCAGCATACTGTACACATTGTAAAGGAGTAAAATATTATTCCCTTATGCAATTCTAATCACACCCCTACTGGGGCTTTGGACACCAAAGCCTAATCCTACCATAACACGAGAGCTTTGGGCTTTTTTCATTACAGACAGTGATGCTAAAGAGAGGTGAGATCAGAGCTTCTGCTGACAGTGTGAGGCAGCCACATGCAGAGTGGACTTCTTCATCCGGATCCTTAACAAATGTTTCGACTTAACTCTATCGATGTAACACTATAAATAACACAGCATATAAAATTATCTGTATTGAGGTGGATGTTTGCAGAGTCTTACCAGAAAGACCAGCCGTAGTCCCAGTTATAGGGCCTCCAATCTGGTGGGCCAAGGCTGACGGTGACCTGGAAAACCTGTGTGTACATGACATGAGCCACCATGCCAAGAAGACCTAAAATCATATGCACAGTATATTGTTGGTTAGCCTTTTCTGATTCAGTGTACAAACAGAAAAGAAGAACAGTATAAAAAAAAAATCTAAGCTTTTCCGCGAGCATGCAAATATGAATATCCTACGTAAAAACAGCGATGTCATCCTGGTGTAGATAACCTTAAATCCAAGTAATCCAAGTAATGTACAAAGGTTCATTTACAAACTGTTTTTTTTTTTGGGACAAGAAGTGCAAAACAAAATCAACTGAAACTCTGCTTTCTGTTTTTATAGATTTTGAATTGAGTTCAGATTTATTTCTGATTATAACAAGAGAAACCAGAGGGATGTTTCTTGGCTTCAACAACAACAGTTCCCTCCTTATCAACAGATTAAACCGGATATTTTTTGTTATGTCGTACTTCAAATGCTGACTTACAAAGATAACTTACAATCTTAAAAACCAGAATCAAATACTTGAATACAGCACACTGCAGGAAACGTCACGAAAGCATTAACGTTAATGACAAATAGAATCAAGCACACTACCTGAAAGCACCGTGAAGATGGCAGCGAAGGCATTGAGTTTGAGTCCATCAATGACATTGCTGGAGTGCACTAGCTCCAAACACATGAGACTGAAGCCAACCACCAGCAGAATAATGTACAACATCTCAGAAACAAGTGACAACCACAGCATCCCTGAAAAATGCCCCAAAAAAACAAACAAAAAAACACACAATAACATCAAGTAAGATAAAGACATTATTTTTAACAATAAATCCCCAAAGATTCTTTATTTACACAGACAATTTTGATTTATTGTCACGTGACATCTCAATCTTACTGGTTAGTCAGACATGACCATCTCATATGAAGTGCTACTTGAACTGATGTCAAAGCTTTCTGGTTTACAGAAAGCTTTATTCAGCCTTCCAATTAATCTAGTGGAATATAATCTGGCTGCACATGATGATCAGACATTTCAACTCCTCTTCTTCTTTCCGCTTCTTAAGTTTTTGCTTGTCTTGACAGACTAACTGACAGGAATCACATTTCTGAAAATGAAAAAGTTTCATCTCAGCTAAACATCTGTAAAACTTTAAATCGAATGTGTGAGCCCTCCTCCGTGATTTCACATTAAAATATTCTTAAACTGACAGTTGCTGATTAAATTAGAACGGACCGAGGTGCTACAGTGTTGCAGAAACTGGGGGCGTACAGCTCAGTGAATGAAAATGGGGTAAGAATTAGAGGGCTTAAAGAGATTTGACAAGCAAGGTTAAGCAGATGACACTCACCTTTTTCTGATGCAGGGGCTAAATCAATAAAACTTCGACATCTCTCACCTAAAAACACAACAGAAGATGACATGTTATCATGATTTACCGCAGCTCAAGCACTTCAGTAGTGGCTTCCCAGCCGATGTTTTTATAAGTTTAGAAATAATTTGAATGATGATTTTATATTATATTATATTATATTATATTATATTATATGCAATATACACACATTTTGAAACCATAGATGCTCTCAAAAACTGTGGCATAGTGACAAACAGGATACAAAATAACCAGTGACACTAAGGATTCCTGCAGACATGATTTTTTCCATCTGTTGACCAGAGCATGCCACTGGATTTGTTGCAAGTGGAACGCTTTAATCAGGTAGAAGGAGGGTGGCAACAGCTGTTTTGAGGAAAAACTCATCAAGGCCTCTGTTACATAATCCTTATTAACTCAAGCTGTCTCAACATCCCCTTCCTGCTCACCATCCCACAGTCACTTGATGAGATAAAAACGTGTTATTGCAATTGCTTCTTGGATATTTTGAATTTGTGGTTTGTTTCTAGTACATCACAAAAAACACAGATTATCAGGACCGGTTGTCATGGAGTATTACAGAGCTGATAGACAGATGCTGCAGCAATACGTTATCCAGCTGTAATAAACTAAACAGAGAGAGGACTAATCTGGGCTGATCACACCTTTTGTCCCTGAACTTTTCCCGATCATGATCACTCCTCTGACACACACATAATCCACCCTCTTTGGCCCTCTGTTATTAATTTGCAATAGTCCAATATGGTCAAACTTAGTGAGTAACTCAAGCAACACACCATTCAAGTCCCAGCCAGCCAGCCAGCTGGGGATCTAAGTGCCACTTTGTCGCTCTTAAAAAATAAATAATGATTAAAAAAAAATTTAAACGATTTCAGACTCAAGCTTTCGAATGCCACTGTTGTCTTTTCTACCATAATGACACAAATGGAGAGCCATTAAAAACACTGAAAGAAAATCTCGGAAGAAGCAGCCAATCTCCATTTTAACTAAATGCTGTATTTTGACAAAGGAGGAAATTAAAATGACAAATTTATAAAAATGACTATTTGTTGTTTTGCTTTTGTTTTTTTTACTTTCGCTATTTTAAAATTTGGGTAGTCGTTGGTTAATGTTTACATCAGCTCAGGTAACAGAATGTTGTAAAGTTTGATGATGGTAACAATTATTAACAATCAAAACAAAAGATTAAAAAAAGATTATAAATGATAAGAAAAAATAGCCCCAAATGGTTAAAGTTTTTAAACTGATTTCAGAGCCATTCCTTCATAATCATGTATTGGAGCATGTGCTGTTTTTCTTCACTTACAGAAGCTTTAATTGCCGATATTATGGTTGTGTGAAATGAATAGTTGTATGTGTTTCTCTAAAGTTAGTAAAAAGAACCAAAGTAGAACCAATGTAATCATTCCAGCTGCTGTGTTAACTAAAAAAAAGCATCCACGCACTACACACACACACACACACACACACACACACACACAAACACACCTTCTTACTTTCATCGTGAATATTTTCCTCGCATGAGATCCAGATGCCGGTGTGGAACTGGCGGAACAGGAACCTGTCGTCGCCTGTCTCCCAGCTGTACACCACTTTGTTGGGGTCCGTTTCGTTCACTCCGTAGTCTATACACTGGTGCGTCCGCAGCTTGCTGCACTTTGGCTTGGGCACTCTCTGGGTCCCTACACACCAGTAAGTAGTTATGAACGCAGTTATGGAGAAAAACAGGGCGAAGAAGTTCAAGCTAAGCGACAGAAGGGTCCTGGATCGCCGCCTCATCCTCATTGTCTGCGTGAAGGATGCGGCAGCGCACGGCGTTCCGCAAAGTTCATGGGTGCGAAGTAGGACGGACGCACGAGCCGCGGCTAATTTCCAAGCACAACAGGTGAGGCGATGATCCCATTTGGCACTCCGCAGTTTTCAACAACTTCCACTGATGCATAAGTACAAACGTCATCTCCGAGGAGAGCTCAGCTGTGCGCCAAAATGTCACATTTCCGTCATTTTCACACGCGCTGCCCCACGAGTGTCCAGCCTATAGGATGTCACGTTGTGTGAGGATTTGACCAAGTGTGGGATTTTCTTATGACGCTCTCTCCCCCTCGCTTCCTCTCACCGTCATTTACGCCTCCCCTCCCTCCATCCCTAACAATTTATCAGATGCAAGGCGATTATCAGACTGATGCGTAGGAAGTTACCACTGAAACGTTAAAATAAGATGCAGCAAGAGTTTAAAAGTGAAAGCTGTAAGAGGTTATTCTGGATATGTCGGTGTATTTTCACGAAGCGGAAAATTAAAATCCAAAATCTCAGACCTCGGGGTCTATAAAACATGATGCAGTTTAAAACTGATTTTCATATGGTTCATATGGGGTTCAGCTTCAACAAGATATTTTTAAAGTATTACAGCAAAAGGGGAATTTCTTCTGACATCTCAGCAGTCCACTATTTAGAAGCCACGTTGTAACTGCATTCTTTAATGTAAGAATAGTGGCTATTTTGCCTTAAGATTTTTGATAATAATGTTACACCTAAAGGACAATATTTAGCAAAATGAAAATTAGACGGAGGAGAAAAAACTAAGCTAAACAATAAATAAACCTCATGAAGTTCTGGTTAATTTTATGTTGTGATCAGTGACAGTACATGTAAATAATCGGCCAGGTAACCTAACAAAACCCTTCAAAACTTTTTAAAAATTAAATGAGGGAATTTTTTTTTGGATGTGTATCTGGTGATCTTAATGAAGGAAGACTCAACGAAAGAATTATTTTTTAACTAATTTTTGTTTTAAAAAAAGAGTAAAAGACTTAAAACATTAGAGATGGATAAAGAATCTCTATAACATCCTCACCAAAACCAGCTCATTCAGTTCTTAAAATGAATTAAATCTAATAGAATCCAGTTGCATAAGAGCTCATTTGAAATTCATTGCAACACTTTCAGTACTTCTCGCCTTCATTTCTGAGAGTTGGTTTTGTTTTCAGAGAAGCTGACCTGCGCTCTTGCATTTAGAGGAAGGTCATGTGGGGAGGATGATGAGCCTGCAGCTGCTCCGGACAAAATCAAAAGTGAGCAGAGCTCAACGGGCTTGAGCTCTGCTCACTGATGTAAGCAGAGAAAACCGCAGACTCCAGAGGCGAGGCGCAGAGAGTCCTCAGCGAATGACTTCTAATCTGAATTTTGCTGGAAACGTGCTTATAAAATTTAAAAATAAAATAAATAAAAAATAAAAATGCTAAATTGGGCTCCGGTACAGTAAATATTTAAAATCCCAGTGGAAAAAGAGGGCAAATAGGCCTGCCATCTCTGTTACCTCAGCAACATGCTGTCGCTAATCCGAACATCAACATGACTATGAAAACTGATAAAATAGGCCAGAGCTGTCTACCAGAGTGTCCCAAATACTCATGAACAAACTATTAGTCACACTTATGCAAGGTAGTAAAAACCTTATAAGATCAAAGATGATCAAGACATAAGGGAAACATTTTTTGTTGTTGGATTAGTCTTTGACATCTACCAGTCCGAAAAGGATTACAAAACCACTTCTAAGGCTGTGGGACTCCAGTGAACCATAGTGGGAGCTATTATCCACAAATGGAGAAAACTTGGAACAGCAGCGAGCCTTCCAAGGAGAGGCCGAACTACCAAAGTTTCTCTAAGAATGTGTTGATATTTTATCCAGGAAGCCACAAAAAAAAAAAAGCCAGACCAACACCTAAAGAACTGCAGGCTTGACTTCCCACAGTTACGGTCAATGTTCATGATTCAAAAATAAGGAAGAAAATGGGCAAAAATGGCAAACTGGGAGAATTCCAAAGAGAAAACCACTGTTGAACAAGAAGAACACAAAGGCTCGTCTCACGTTTGACAAAAACAATGCCGAGGACTTTGGGGAAAATATTCTGTGGGCTGATGACACAAAAGTTTAATGTTCATTGGAAAGTCTGAGTCCTGTTAAATTGGCATAACCATGAACCATGAATTTGCTACCATAAAAACCCTGAAGAAGAATGTCCAGCCATCAGTTTGTGCCATAAAGCTCTAGCACACTTGCGCCTAAATGAATGCTTTTGAGTGGCTCAATCAAACTCTGAACTTAAATTGTATTGAGATGCTTTTGCATAATCTAAGGAGCTTGGAAAGACAGCGACTGGACTTCTTTAAGTATTTCGAAGACTTCTCACCCAAGAAGCTTTTTCAGTTAGACCACCATGACCTGGAAAACTAGGGACCCACACAGAAGCTTTGCCATAATCTTAAACAGACAGTTTGCTTAAAATGCTTAAAATGCTTAATGCTTAAAAAACCTTCCAATGTGGTTGAATTAAAATTATTCTGCAAAGAACAGTATTCCAAAATCCCCCCCTACCGTGATGCGAAAGACTCAGATTTTCAGTTATCATAAATACTTGATTGCAGTTCTTGTTGCCAAGGGTAACACAACCAATTATTGGGTTCAGGGGGCAATCACTGTTTCACATAGGGTATGATAACCTTTCTCTCTTAATAAATGGAACCATCATTTAAAAATGGCATTTTGTATTCGTTTGGGTTGATTTTTTTCTACTTAACATTTCTTTGAACTGAAACATACGAGTGTGAAAAATATGCAACAAGCTAAGAGCTCAGGAGTCAAATAATTTAAGGCACTGCACTTGTCTACAGTCTGGTAAACTGCTTGTGACGTCTCCGTGATGGTCATAGGCCGTCTCTTAAGCTTGTGACAAGAAGTTAATCCGCGCTTTTTAAGTTAACCAGTCTTTTCCTGTAATGTGGGAAATCCAGTCACGCATCCAACCAAGACTTTGAGGAGAATAATTCAGTTTGCAAATGTGTCAGATAAAGTTTTACTATGCACACGGGGTCCACTAATGGAAATTAAGATTGAATCAGTATGCATATCAACATAGTATAAAGCAAAGCAAAATAGATTTATTCTCCAATTTTAAACTGAAAGTCCAGCTAGGTTGGTACTCTTGGTTGGGAACTATAACTACAACTAAAGCCAAGGCTTTTGCTTTTCAAACAGTGATAAATAATTCCAGTGTTGCATTTAACACCGTTTATATAACTAAAATAACTGCGTCACAGTCACTGTGGCTCAGTATTTGCATGGTAGCTGAAGTTGTCAAAGCATTTAAAGCAAAGCAGTGTTTTTTTTTTTTTAACTTGTGCACTTAGGAAACGGCATTTCTCATTCTTTGTTAGCGCTGACAAATGTTTAGGGCATTAAGGCAAATGAAGCACAATTGTCCAAGCACTGTGCAGAGAATGGATGTAGTGTACTCTCTCTTTAGCTAAATTATCTGTGGCCAAACAGGAGTGACAGGATGTACAGTGGTTCACAGCAGTAGTTTACTTCTGAGGTGTATTACTGCACTTAGCAGACCTATGTAAGGATCTTCTTGGTATGCAAAAACTGAAGATTTTCAGCTTTGATCCAGGGGATTTAACAAAATTATTGCACTGACTGTTTAGGAATAATGGACATTTTTATACAGACACGCTCATTTTTAGAGGCTTAAAGGTAATTAGACACAGGATTGATAAGGATACCAGTTCTCTCATTACTTCATGACAGATTAGACAGATAAAAGATTTGGAGTTAATCTGGAGTTAAGTGTTGCACTTGTAGTTGGCGTTGTTTAATCCAGCTATTCCCCGGAACTCTCAAGATGAAATCCAAAGGAATATCAATGCAAATGAAGGAGGACATCATTACCCTGAAAAGTCAGATCAGATAGACAGCAAAATATTTAGCGGTGCCCAAATCAATAATCGGGTACATTCTTAAAAAAAGGAATGCGCTGGTCAGCTCAGTAACAGCAAAAGGCCTGGAAAAGCACGAATGGCTACCAAAGAGGATGATCACAATACTCTGTGGTTGGTCACCACTTTAAAATATCCACATTGCAAAATTAAACATCTGCGACCAAACATGAGTGAGAGGATATCATAAGGAGGTAGGCCTATTATTTTCTTCAATAAGAGACATTTATGAATGGAAATGCAGAGATTTTACAATAAGATGCAAACCAGTGATTTCACTGAAGAACAGGAAGATTATATTTAGCCAGAAAAAAAATATCTGGGCAGATGAAACCAAGATTAAGTTGACGTATGCACGTGTAAAAGGAGAGAAACAGCTCATAATCAAAAGGATACCAAATTATCTATCAAACATGGTGGCAATGTTATGGATGAGTCAATGGAACCATGTCACTAGTGTTTATAGATGATGTGATTGCTGCTAGAAGTAGCAGGATTAATTCTGCAGTGTCCCGAGCTATACTGTCTCCTCAGATTCAGCCAAAAGCTGCAAAACCGATTATACGTTACAGTCCGAAAGACTCGAAGAAGTCTGTTACAGGTGTCAAACTCCAGGCCTCAAGGACCGGTGTCCTGCAGGTTTTAGATATCCTTGATCCAGCACAGCTGATTCAAATGGTTAAATGACCTCCTCAACTTGTCTTGAAGTTCTCCAGAGGCCTGGTAATGAACTATCATTTGATTCAGGTGTGTGGACCCAGGGTGAGATCTAAAACATGCAGGACACCGGCCCCCGAGGCTTGGCGTTCGACACCCCTTTAACAGTTAAAGCAAACCAGGAGTTTCTCGAGGCATGGCCATACAGCAGGGGTAGGAAACTGCAGGTTTTAGATCTCACCCTGGGTCAACACACCTGAATCAAATGATTAGTTCATTACCAGGCCTCTGGAGAACCTCAAGACATGTTGAGGAGGCAATTTAGTCATTTAAATGAGCTGTGTTGGATCAAGGACACATCTAAAACCTGCAGGACAGCAGCACTCGAGGCCTGGAGTTCCCTACCCCTGCCACACAGCATGCTTTCCATTACTGAACACAAAACTGAGTGCAGGAAGACTCACAAACAATCAGCACCTGAAGGCAGTAAAGTCCTGGCAGAGTATCTTAAAGGCGGGAAGTACAACATTCGGTGATGTTCACGGGTTCCAGGCTTCAGGCAGTCACTGACCACGAAGGATTTTCATTTACGTGTTTTAAAAAACAAATCCTCATATTTAAAATAATGTTAGTTTGGGCTTCTGAAAAGAGGGGATTATTTATTAAAATGGCTTTAATTCATGAACATTTTATGGTTAAACCGCTCGAACGGAAGCTTAAAGTCTGCATTTCAATCACATTTTGACGGGTTTAAAATCAGCATTGGGTATGAAGCTGTGTCGGAACATCCAATGATTAACAACAGTTCTGTTATCGTAGTATATGATTGCACACAGAAGGGAAATATTGATTTAGTACACAGCACATTGTTTTGCTCCTGATATTATGCATGTGTCATTCTGTGAAATTTTTTATTCTCTTTTGCAGTAACTCCAGTTTTGCTGTATTGTGTGATGGTTAGAGGAAACGTGTTTCTGCACCTCCCAGTCACAGAAATGTAAGTGCTCTTTTTTTTATCACGCAGTAAGAATGCAAGGCCTTTTGCATTTAAAATAGTCATTGTTTACTCAGTAATATATTAGCAGTCAGTAATCCATTTAACAGTAGGTATTCAGTGTTGAAAATGTTGCAAAAAATGTGTTTGACAAAGACTGTAAGACTTTGCAGTTGTCGCCTCTTCCCAGTTATAGTCAGGATCCCTGCAATAAGAGATACTAGAGTAATAATCGTCTCAAAGTTGAGGTAGTTTACACATTGTCACTGCTGTTCAGAAAAATGATGCATATCTATTTTTCAATCACCGATGTCTGGTTTCTTCTCTCTTATTCAATGAAGTCAGCATTTTGTAGTGTTTATTACTCTTGCTATTCTACTCTAGTTGCTGATTTCAGCACTCCATCACTCTCCTTCTTGGTCAAATAGATCTTACACAGCCTGGATGTCTATTTGGGGAAAAAATAAATGATGGTCCAATTCAATGCAAACTGGATAGAATGGCATGTCACTGCAGGATGCTGTGGTAGCCATGCTGATTCAGTGTGCCTTCAATTATTGATAAATCTCCAACAGTGTCAGAAGCAAAGCTCCCTTACACCATCACACCTTCTCCTTCATGCTTCACGGTGGGAACCATGCATGTAGAGGCCATGCATTCAACTTTTTAGTGTTGCACAAAGACACGGCGGGTGGAACCAAAGATCTCATATTTGGAAATATCAGACCAAAGTACAAATTTCCACTGGTTAAATGTGCATTTCTTGCGTTTCTTGGCCCAAACAAATCTCTTCTCTTGTTGCTTTTCCTTAGTAGTGGTTTCTTAGCAGCTATTTGACCATAAAGGCCTGATTCATGCAGTCTCCTCTGAACAGTTTACGTTGAGATGTGTCTGCTACTGCAACTCCGTGTGGTATTTATGTGGGCTTATCTGAGGTGCTGTTAACTTGCAATTTCCGAGGCTGGTGACTCAAGGCGCACCTGTGAAGTGAAACCATTTCAGGTGATGACATCATGAAGCTCCATGAGATAAGGCCAAGCATTTATAGGGCTGTAAACAAAGCTTAGGGCGGCTATTTTAAGGAATCAAAAATATAATTCCACATATATTGCTTCATATATTTGATGTCTTCAGTATGTATCCACAATGTAGAAAATAGTAAAAATAAAGAAAAACCATTAAATAAGGTGTGTCCAAACTTTTGACTGGTAGTCTATAGACATCTTAGTTTTCAGGCACAGAAGCCAGAATGGATTTCTCTAGTTGCTGTAATAGAAAAATACAACTGAAACGTTAGGATTGGATCAGAGATAATAAGTTGGCACATTTCCTTACAGCTTTTCCTAAGCCTAGGACACAAGCGTCATGAATTATCACTGATGGAAGAAAAAAAAAAAAGGGATAAAAACTAAAGCACTAAATGCAATTGTAATGTCCTTTTGTCCCTTGGAACATCTTTGGGCGACAGCTTTTGCACCAATCAAGATGACCAAGAATATAGCCACGCAGATTAACAGACACAAATTTTCCTTCAGGAGATTATTGCATATCAGTGCTCTATATGACCACATAATACATGCAGCATAACCATTTTAACTGCATAATGCATAGACTTTCAAGGATATTTTGATAGTATTCACAACTACCCATGTCAAAAAAGATTAAAGGCCATCACCCTGTATGCTTTGATTTGGTCATGAATACCTTTAAAGCATATGCAGTGTCATAGTGCATATAGTCAGGGCTAAGCTCTTGACAGACACAGCATTCATTTGTATTTCCACAGCAACTTCCACTTAAAGCTGCTAAGAGTAGAATGTGCCTCTAAACAGATAGCCCCTAAGGATTAGTCTTCATAATCTGCCGTTCACTGATCCTCGAAATCATACGGTCTGGGTGCTCTGAAATCAGCTTACAGTGATAGTAGATGGTGTGTGAGTGGTTTTATGATTGGGATTGTGTTCTATGTGGGCTTTTCATACAGTAGCAGTGAATGGAAAAAAAAAAGACAATTGTTTGGGTTTTGGGTGTTGCGTCCAATCTGCACAGAGGATGTAGATTGTAGCAGCAGCATGGGTCATACCATTCCCTTGCTCACACTTGCACGCAACCTTTTATATTTGCAAAGTGAATTCTTTTCATCTATTGCATAGACCCTAGGTGTCTGCACTGAGAGTATTTTCCAAGAGAGCTGATGATAAAACGTGATTTTACACCTTACATACAAGTGCAGGGAAGTAGTACGCAGTTTTATATATATATATATATATATTAAAGTTTGACTTCAGGACACACCTGCCAGTCCACCTGGGTTGTGGAGAACGAGATGGTGAACAGGACAGGATTATAGTGCACTCTAAAAAAGTATATCTAAATGTTCGTCATAGAAAACAGACTCAGTCACAACTGAGCTAAACTGATTAACTCCCACTCCTCGGAACATCAATCAGTATAATTCAGGGAGGGAAAATTCTCAGAAAACATTTAAGATCCTGTGCAGATTTGACCTAAACTGTACCATCTTCAAGTAAAGTGATTCACAAGAAATCAGCACCACGACCGTATAGCATTGTGGACATGATTTTTTTAAACAAGTGGTATCATTATAATTTATTAATGAAAACATTTCTAGACATGTCAAATTTAGCTATAGACAAAAGCAGACACAAATAATCATCCTGTTAAACAGCATCTTATACACAATCCAATGCAGTAGATACATTTTATAACAAAAAGGAAAAAAAAGCTGAAAGTATTAGTCTAATCATTCTATATTAAGTAGAAATATTATTGATATGAGGACAGTTTGGTTGTGGAGAACTAGAAATATTTCTCATAAATAAGCTCTGTCACAAGCAAGGGGAGGCGGTTGGTGCGTTTTGGAGGAGTCTCTCGTTTTGTGTGTGTGTTTAAAGGAAGGCAGACGATCGTTGAAGAAGAGGACAAAACCCCGCCCCGCCGCCGACATGTTACTACTATCTTTTTTTTTTTTTTTTTTTTTAAATATACCAATGCGCCATAACCCTTTTCTGTTCCTTTTGTGTCTTATAAACATCACATTGGCGTCCAAACAGCAAACAGTAAAATGAAACAAGCACAAACAGTAGACTGTCTCAGCTTGGCTCCTTTACAAAACTGCAGAAATGTTAATGGATCCCGATGGAAGAAAAAATGCTGCGTCACGTCTTTTCTCTTTGAGGTGGAATAGAGAGTTCTATGCTGAGCTGGAAACGGCCAGTTTCTTCAAGTGGTCCATGAAGACCTGCAGGCTTACGTCATCGGTAAGGATTGGGGCTCCTGTCTCCTACGGTCACAAGGGAGGAGCAAAATGGCGATTAACTCACTTTGCAAACACATCTTGTCATGACATAACTCTGACCACTTTAATGAGCAAAATGCCCCGCTTTGAAGATTGGCTTATGCAAGACCACGTTCTGGTGATAATCCTATTCTCAGACTTCCGTAGATTTTCTCTCTCTCTCTCTCTCTCTTTTTTTTGTTTTTGCAGTAGTTGTACAAAACAGGGTATAGGTTGGCTCTTCCTTGACTTGGGAAATAAGAGATTAGTGCTATTTTCAGCTTGCAATCTTCCACAGGTTAGCTTATCCAAGACCTGTATTTACTGACAGTTTGCATGTCCTGTGGGTGAAAAACAATCAGGATGGACGTCTCAGAAGACTTAAAGTCAATCCTGGGATTTCAGTCCAGACTTATACAAATAGATGAAATAAGAACTTTTATGGAAATTAAAAAATATATTGTTTGCATGAGACATGAGACAAATCCACTACATTTGAGAATTTAACATTTACATATTTGAACGTAGATCAAATGATATATAACTATACTGAAACTCTGCAAATGGTGCATTTCATTAAACTAAAAACAAAGCAGGCTAGTTGTTGAATTTCAGTCTAAAGTTTTCAAATACAAATGCAAATCAAGCCGTATATTTTAATACTGTACCTGTCCCCAGGCATAGAGGTTGTTGTGGGTCTGCGATGGGTTGACCTTGGAGAGCAGGAAGCGAGCCTGAGAGCCTCCGTGCTCAGTGTCAATGTAGCGTGGCATGGGGAAGCGTGTCTGCAGGATCTCTTGAGCGTCATCCAGTGGAGCCTGCAGCAGCTGTTTGAAGTTCTCATACTCGGCCATTTCTTGGTAGCCCGCTTTTCGCCATTGAGCAATGGTCTGGAACAGAAAAAGAGAAAAATGCATCACAACATGCAGTGTTTTGTGTAAATATTTTAAGCATTTAAAATAACTGTTTTAATGGATGCTTTTTAAAAGAATTTCCTTTTTAACAATCTGCTGTCTTACCTCTCCATGGTAGATAACCAGCTGGAAGAAGGTGTCCATCAGCAGGATTCGATCTGGCAGGATACTGCTACTGTCCAGGAGCACGGGCTGTAACGTATCCATGACACAACGCATAAAAATTTTGCACCAAAAACATAAAGACTTTTGCTAGGACCTGGCTGATCAGCTCCCAGCGAGTAACACACAACAATGACGGTAGTGTTGAGGGTATGAGGCTGACCTCTGGTGGTCCATAGAAGGAGTACGAGTAGAGGATGGGCTGGATCATGATCAGGGACTGGGTCAGGTCTTGCCTGACAAAGTGATGCCTGTAGTAGGATGACTCGTCTGGGCTGTTGTTGAACACCTGCAGGAATGGTGAGCGTCGCAAGTGGAACATAAACTGTAGGTGTAGGAGAGAGAAAAGAAAATAAAAAACGTTCATGTTTATTTTGTTCATAAACTATCACATTGTTTTTCCTAGCGGAGTATTTCAGCATACATGAAGTAAAATAGGGAAGAGTATGATAATCATTTGAATGAAACTATAGACTTTGTCATGGGTCACTCTTTTACCTGTGGATAGAGGGACAGAGACTCTGACAGTCTAAAGGATGTCGGATCATCTTTGTTGAACTGGCCGAATTTCTGACACTGAAACAAAGGAAGAAAATAACTTGGTTTGAATACATAGCATGCATGACGTTTGCATCAGGAGTCACAAAAGATAAATATCAACACTCTCTTTAACTTTTCACAACGCAGGCATCGGAAGTATTCCAACTATGTATTGTTAGCATGTCGCAAATGCTGCTACGCGCCACTTACCAGGCGAATGAGCTGCCTGTCAAGCCAACGCAACACATCAGGACCCTCTTCAGACTCTGCCCTAAAGACTCCCAGGCGGGCCATGAGCACTGCAGCTGCTTCTTGGTCAAAGGATGACTCGATGTGCTGAATCTGAGATTGGGCATCTGCCCAGCTGGAGTAGTTTAAGAAAGAAAGAGAAGCAAAGAGGATGGGAGGGATAGAGGAAAGGAGAACAGAAGAAACCAGAGACGCGGCGGTCAGCATAGGTGTGGTGTAAATGACGCACATGCAAACACGTCTCAAAGGCGTTGGTCTAAATTGCAGGAATGCAAACATCCTTTCTAGTGAGGAAAATATTTATGCAGCTGTCATTCTCTTGGGCTCATTAAACCATCGTTTTACACTCCTGGCCTTTTCTTTATTGAAGGGAACCAGTTTGGTTAGAACATACCAAATTTAAGTATAGATCAACAATAAAACAGATGCCGCTGTCATTCGCTTGGGTGCACTGCAGGCTCATTAAAGCATCATTTTACACACCCAATATTTTCTTTGTTAGG